>MU702298.1:12390-45889 GCA_026770625.1 Nicotiana glauca | reverse complement strand
ACAATTAACTCAATGTAATTAATTCCTAAATGCAAATTAAACCTAAGGTGGCATGAAATTAAAATGTGACACCTTTTTTATGATTTTTCTATGATTTTAAAAATATTAAAAATGCATGAAATGCAACTAAATAAAGAAAAATACCTAAAAATCAATTAAAATTATTTTGGTCTATTTTTAGAAGTTATTTTCATGTAGGGCAAAAATTACGTGCTCACAGTTGGAACATGCTCGAATGATATTATGGGATATATTGTCGTGTTTGGTTGGGGTTCCGAGGGTCTCGGGTGAGTTTCGGATGGTTGGACAGATCAAATCTTGTAGTGGAGAGCTGCAGATTTTCTAGTGTTGGTGTTGCAGACTTTTGGCCTTCGCGTTCACGAGAGGGCTCTCGCATTCGCGAAGGGGTAAGTGGTGAAGCTAGGAAATTGGCCTTCATATTCGCGATGTCTGTCCTTCATTCGCGAAGGGTGAGTTTCAATGTGTATCGTGAACACGACGTTATTCCCTCGTTCGCATAGAGTAAGTGGGAGCAGCTAGGCTGGAGGACTTTTCTTCATCGCGTTCGCGAGTCTTGGGACGCGTTCCCATAGCTCTGTATCCAGTATGTATCGCGTTCACAAAGCTGGTGCTGCGAATGCATAGTGTATTTTGATGGTTGCTATTTTGTTCATCGCGAACGCGATGGTGATCCCGCCTTCGCGAAGAAGGTTTTCTATGCCTTGGCAGAATGTTTCAATAGCCATTGTCCGCGATTTTGAAGCTACCTTTCACCATTTTTGGGCAATTTTTGGAGCTTTTTGAGAGGATTTGAAGAGGGATTCAAGATATAACGCTTGGAGGTAAGATCTTTGAACTCAATACTCAATTATTGTGTGAATTCCACCTAGTAAATCATGGAATCAAAGCCTAAAATTGAAGAACTAGGGCTTAGAATTGGAGACCAAAAATTTGGGTTTTGAAGGGTCATTTGTGGATGTATTTTGATGTTCTTGGTATGTACAGACTCGTGTGAGGATGAGGATTCTATTGAGGTAACTTTTGTCGGCTTTCGAGACGTGGGATCGGGGGCCGAGTTTCAGAAATTTTGGGATTTTTTTATGTGAATTGGATATTTTCGAGTGGGCTTCATTCCTTTAGCATATTTTTAATGATTCTGTACTAATTGTGGCTAGTCTTGGAGCATCCGGAGGTCGATTCGTGAGGGCAAAGGCATCGCAGGCTAGATTTTAGATCGGATCAAGGTGAGTAATGATTATAAATTATGTTCTAAGGGTTTGAAACCCTGGATTGCACATCGTGGTGCTATATTAAGGTGAGGCAGACGCTTGATGACGAGCGTGGGGTCATGCACTATTAGGAACTGTTACTTTGTCCGTCCCGATTAATGATTTTACCTCATATTTGACTGAAATCTATTTGTTATCATCATTATTTGGGCTGAATGCCATATTTGGGCCGAATGCCAATTATTTTAACCATTCGGGAATTTTGTTGATATTTTATCACTGTTTCGATTTCATACTTGAACTCAGTCATGTTATTTTCCACGGTTTTCAAAACTCAACCATGTTTACTTTGCTTTAACACTTGAAATGATATTTCAAATATTATTTTTGGGCTGAGCATTATGTTTTACTGTTGCCCGAGTGGCTTATGTTATTTTTGACTGATTAAGGCCGAGGGCTTGTGTTGTGAGGATATCTTTTGGGTCGGGCTGCACGTCGCATTGGTGATACACTGATTTTGATTATGAGGTCGAGGGCCTGAGATATGTACGCCACGAGGTGTCTTGATTGATATGAGGTCGGGGGCCTAGTTTTGATGCCACGAGATGGTTGCGCTTGGGCCATAAGGGGCCCCTGCAGGAGTCTGCACACCCTTAGTGAGCGCGAATACCTATTATGATGTGGGATATAGCCCAAGAGGCTGGTATTGTTCTGTGTGATTGCCCGAGGGGCTGGTACTGTTCTATGTGATTGCCCGCGGGGCTGGTACTGTTCTGAGATATTGCTCGAGGGGCGGATTTGTTGACATTATGCTCGAGGGGCGGATTTGTTGACATTATGCCCAAGGGGCGAACCTTATGTGCTTATCTTTCTTATTGGTCTGTTGTTTACCTGTTTAATTGTGTATTTGTGCCCAAGAGGCAGATTTCTATGCTTATCTGCACTAGTTGTTCTACATTCATTTGCGTAATTATTGAAAAAGTCATTTTCAAAGAAGTTTAAACTGAGCTAAGATGTTTTAAGGGATTTTACAGCTTCATTGCTTTTTACTGGCTTTTGAAACTGCTTCTATAAAACATGTTGATTCTCTTTTTGTGATTTCTTACCATTCAGACTTTAGTTATGATTATCACTCACTGAGTTGGAAGTACTAATTTTACTCCCTGCACCTTGTGTGTAGATTCAGGTATTTTCTAAGCATGGTGGCAGTTGTCATTGGAGTTAGCAAGGTAGCTGCCTGGCGATCGCGGCTCTGCTATCTCCCTCTTTATTCCTCCTTATGCATTATTGCGTTTTTACAACCATTTCGATCTTGATGTGACTAGACAATTGTAGTAGATGCTTATTACTAGTGGCACCCCAATGTCGGGCTGTGTTTGGGCTGTATTTCGCACATTATATTATCTTTTGCCTTTTCTTTGTCTTATTTACTCATGATTAGACATGTCACACCTCCTTTTTGCAACCGAAAGTTTTAATACACCCCGTGCAGGGTGTAATAAAGGAGTTTTTCCAATTAAAGGACAGTCGGAACGGGATTATTTATTTATTTATTTATTCAGAATCGCCACTTGGGAAATTAATGGTGTCCCAAGTCACCGTTTGAATCCCGAACCGAGGAAATATGACTCTGTTAGCAGTCCGCGAACTAAAAATCCGGACAAGGAATTCTGTTAACCTGGGAGAAGGTGTTAGGCACTCCCGAATTCCGTGGTTTTAGCACGGTCACTCAACTGTTGTATTTGATTTTATCTGATTCCCATATATATATTCTATTTTTATGTGCTTTTATTAATAATCCTCTTTTATTGTTTTACAAGAATTGCTACGTCGTGAAAATGTATCTCGAACCACGCCGTACCAGTATGCCCGTGGCTTTTAACACATTTCGACTTCGTTGAGATTTGGATTTGGGTCACATAAATGTGCACCCATATTTAGGAAAGTAATATTATTATTGTTCGCGTCTAAAGTGGCTAACGTATTGTTATCTTTTGGGAAGACCGTGAAATTCGCTAAACGGCCTATCCCGAATACTAAGTATTTTAGTAAGTAATTAATGAGGGCCCCGCAATTATGTATTTGATTTGGCGAGGCTCGTCTCATTTTATTTATTAAAGCCAACCTAGCGCAACTATATTTTCTAATTTTTTTTCCTCTAAAAAGAAAAGGATCTCGATTAATTCACATTAAAATCCGGATCTTAAGTTCAAGTCCGGGTCTAAACAAAAGGGATAACCCTTTAGCTTGAACCCGCTACCTAACCCGAACCCGAATTTATTACTAAATCGAATTTTTTTGTTTTTGTTTGGCAAGACTAGGATTGACAAATAACTACAAGTCTAGGCCTTTTACAGGTGATCCAAACAATAAGGGGAATTTGTGTTCAATTGGGCCTGTCAATGGCACAACTGGGCCCATATGAGTGGATAGTTTCTCAAAGTTTGATTTTAGCTTTAACATGTTAACAACATACAACAATCATACTACAACCACCACTGGACTCGCCCTGTGGACTCATACGTTAAGTCAAAATAATTCACCAAATTTTTAATGTTTCAACTAACTTTAAGTCTAAATTTCACATTTAAATCTGGATTCATATATATACCTTTAATAGAGCAATCTACTTCTTTAGATAACAGACTGTTTAAGCAATCCAAAAGTTAAGCTGATAATTGTTGAACTTACTGTATCGATACTACATAGCCTTACCAATACAATTTCACAAAACAGTTTCAAAATATCTATAGCTAATTTTGTTCATAAAAAAAAACAGAGCCTTCATTATAGTTAATACAGTACTATTACTTCAGATTAAGCAAATGTCCGATTATTTATTACAAATTATAAATCAGTTATCCAAACAACATTACAAATAGAGCATCAATGCATATGAATTATCTAATACATTCCTCCATAGGAAGCACTCATACATATGGCCTTCATTATCACAGTACTTGAAAAGGCTTTAAAAGTGTACCTGGAAATCGATAAACAAATAGAGGACGAGGAGATCAGTAGCAGCAATTAACAGCTCCAATCACAAGTAGCAACAGCAGTAATCAGGATCATTTTCGAGCCAAATTGAACTTAGAAACCCAGGAACTCCTCACATTAGCACATCACAGAGTTACAACACCTCACAAATATCCTAAAAGTGCTCGAAACTGAGGCAAAACACCTCAGAGCTTTCCACAACTAAAACAACTAGGAAATCCACTTGAAAACAATTGATTCATAGAGATCAACAAACAAAACTTGCAATTAGATTTGAGAAATGAGATATAACAATACTGTTTTTGAATTTGCTATTGGATGCTTGTATTTGCTCTGAATTTCAGCAAAACTAAGATCCAACAAAGGAATTTTCAGCTTGATTTCAGAAGCTGTCCACTGAGACAGTGTTTTTTTTCTTTGGATTTTCTATTACTGTTGGATTTTTTTTTTTGGAAGTTTTCCAAATCTGGAATAGGAAGTTATGATCTGCAGTTTTTGATTTTTGGATCTGAAGTTTGGGAGATATTTTTGGGAAATTTTGAAGTGCCCAAAACTTGTGAATTAAGGCATTATCAATGCCTATTTATAGAAAACTTTAGGATGTATTTCAGATTTTAGTTGTTTGCTCATTAGTCCCTCTTTATTTCTTTTTAAACCTCTAATTTCTAACTTGTTGCACAAGTAAGTACAATTATTTACTTAAGATGTATACTACAACCCACTCTAGAAGGTTCTATTTCCTTAAAATCCCTGTTATACTCCTACTTCCTTTTAACATTTACCATTTTTGATTAAACTACCCTTTTCCCTTTCCAAAACTGCCCTTGAGTTTCTTTGAAATTGCTATTAACCCAATTTATATACCCAAAATGCCCCCACTTCCTTTGACCAATTACTGCTAACCCTTACCTCTTTTCTTCTTCTTTATTTTTATTATTGTAGACTAACTATGATTACTAACCTTAAACAGCTATAACCAAAATAATACCAACAATCTAATATTCAATCCAACTGATATTAATTACATACTAATTATACTAATGGGTTATCAGGAATCATCGCGGAATTAACAGAAGCTTCATGAAACAAAATCAGAAAAATATTAACCAACAATTATCAAAATAGGATCATAAACTCACAGTAATTAAGGCCAACCTATTATGAATTAAGCCAATCAAAATATGAGAAACCCTAATCTATATTTAAACTATCCAAAATCTGTAAATGTATGAACGAACTGACCATATAATTCTTGGTTACCACAATCTTATAATCGAATTCTAAAACTAACAAACAGAGATGAAAACAGAAACACAAACGAGAATATGGACTTACTGATTTACTGAGTCTTTTCTTCTTGAAAATTCTTCTTTCTTTTGTTTTTGGACATCCGGTCGTTCAAGTTCTTGGAACAATTTGAACTTGAGAAAACCAGTGTAGCATTTGGACAGTTCTTCAAGTGACTATTCGACGCGGTTGGTGATGATTCGAGGGAAAAAGAATATATATCGGGCATGAGGAAGATGAGAGGAACTTGGAGTGTTCATGGGGTAGGGTTTAGACATCGGCGCCGCCACCGGAGAACATTAAGGCGGCGCTAGGGTTTAGGGATTTTGGAAAGTTCTAACAGGATTCGGGGAGATATAGTTAGTGATTTGAAGAGAGGAGGAAACGGGGAGTGTTTTGGCGTTGTTTTGGCCGGAAACGGCAACCCGCCGCCGCCGTGGGCGAATTCCGACGGGCGGTGGGGTGGAGGTCTGTGGCAGGGCCGGCGTTATAGAATAGAAGAAAGAAAAGATTGATTGTAGGGTTAATGAATTTTTTTTTATTAATTATGTAAAATTAAAACGGGATCGTTAGATCAGGGGCAATTAATGACTAAGATTAAACGACGCCCAAACGGCGTCGTTACGTGTCAACAGGGCTGGATCGGGTGGATAATTTTGGGCCTGGGTCATTTGGGCTGGGGACGGGTGACTTCAATTGTGCTGTAACACTGCTCAAATTATTCCTTTTTATTTATATTTTGTATTACTATTTTTCATTTGCCTTTTGTATTTCATTTTTATATTTTGTATTTTTATTTTACCTATTATTTTTCTGATTTTGTAAAAACTAAAACAAAAATCTAATAAAACTATTTAACTCCTAAAATTATTTAATATCACTATTTAAAGTTGAATGCAATATTTATCAATTAAAATTGCCTAAGAACTATTTTTGGGATTTTCTTTGAATTGTTATAAAATGAATTAATACCTACTAAATGTGAGATTAATTTCCTAAATGCAAATGCATATTTTTGTATTTTTATTTGACTTAACATGCACAAATACCATGCAAACAATTAACACAAAATTCACACAAATTATAAAAAGTAAGGAAAAATTATTTCGTTTGAATTTTATGGGAATAAACTCATATATAGGGCAAAAATCACGTGCTCACAAGACTGTTTATTAAATGTTTAGCTATTTTATAAATTGAGTTGGGACTAGTTGGTTGGCCTTGTCTTCATGAGAGACGCCATCACGACCGGGTCCGAGTTTAGGGTCGTGACAAGTTGGTATTAGAGCCTAGGTTACATAGGTCTCACGAGTCATGAGCAGGTTTAGTAGAGTCTCACGGATCAGTACAGAGACGTATGTATTTATCCTCGAGAGGATGCAGAACCTTTAGGAAACTTCACATTCTTGAATTCTTATCGTGCATCCTTGATTCAGCTTGAAATGTAACTCTTTGCATTCCTTCCACGCATTCATATGCGCGCATGAATGCTCAGTATCAGATGTGTATTGATGACTTGTGATTCTCTGATCAAGGGGCGAGATGTGATCTATGTGTGTTGATGTTGGGCCAGTTTGGAAGACTTGAGTCCGGATTCTTACCTATAGCTTGAGCACCAAGGTGCTGATTATGTGAGCTGTGTTTTTGAACTGGTATATTCAGTAGTGCCCCTATTAGTAGAAGTGATGGTTGGATGGCTATGCGATGAGCATTTTATGACTGCGAGATGTGATCATATATTTTGGAACAACAAGAAGGGTCTGTTTGAGGATAGATGAACTATTAGGTGGTTGATTTCCATTGTGATTGGATGTGTAGCCCCGAGTTATGGGTGCGTGAAGAATTTTTTCATGTCTCCTAGTTGGGAGTGAATTAAATTTCATGTTGCGATATGAGTTCAGACTCAGTAAGACTAAGTGACTGTGTAATGTGTATGACGGTGGAAGGTATACAGAAATGTTAGTTTGAGGCAAAGCATGTGGGTTATCTCCTGCGAAGTGTTCTGAAGTTGTGTGATCCTTATGTTGCCTGTTAGAAGATCTCATTTACAAGTGAACTATATGTGTTGAAAATTTAAATTTGGGTCACTTAAGAGAGTGGGCTTGGCTGTTGCAAGGATGAATGCGAGATTTGCAGAAAATATGAAGTACCAGATGGTCTGTGTTCCACGAGCTTATGAAGGATTGAGTTAATCTCACTTCGGTATTATAACAACAATAAAGTATATGCGTTATGAGTTATGGTGTGTGTTTTGATCCATGGCTTCGAGCCAAGTGGGGGAGTTTGCTATTGATTAGCTGATTGCACGATTATGTGCTATGTTGGTTCCAGTTTGAGGCGTGCTGGTGAATCAGTTATGGTTTGCAAAGATTGAGTCCGAGGATGGCTCGAGTAAAGGAAAATTTTCGACTAAGGTAAGGATATATCATGCTTCATAGGTGTTTGAGAATCACATAATATCTTGAGTTATTGTTGATAAAGAATGCTCGGTGCATAGAATGGAAAGTGGCTTGGTTGTATCAATATAAGGTGATATGCTGCAGTGTCATAAGTGCTAATGAGGCACAAGTTGTTCGGCTCTTTTGATCGGGTTAATTACGGTTCGAGTAGAGTGGATGACTTTAGAGAAAGGTTCTAATGCGCTCAAGATGTTGCATGTAATAATTGGGGATTTTCAGGTTGTATTTTTGGCTAGAAACCGAGGTTTGCAATTGGAGGGTGTCAAGATTTGTGGCTTTTCTATATCAATTATGGGATTCTATACGTCAGTATTGGGAAGGTAATGTCTTCAGATTCGCAGTAAGTCTTTTCAGGGTAGGTATTTTGAATGTGGTGCTTTTGGGAACATTTAACAGAATATTCAGTGGGTTGTGAGCCTTAAACTGTGCGGTATTATGCTTGGGTCTCGTGTGGTGAGTCTAGGTTAAGGAATTGTGATGCTATATCAAGAAGGAGTATAAAGTTGAAGGTGAAATCAGAGGAAACTCGGATAGATGAGGTAGCTTGGAAGCGGGTCAGATCGGTATAGTGAGGGTATGATTTGCTTTTTGGATGCTTATGAGGTTATGAGTTATACAGATGTTTCGCAACAATGCTCTCAGGTTTTAGTGGCTTGTGTAGCTTGGTTGAGTTAGAAGGAACCAGTCCTATCAGGTTTGGTTTTGTGCAAAGGGAGTTGAAGAGTTCTTGATGATTCTGCTGCGAATAGAGATACGTATTTTCTGCGAGTGTGAGAAGCATGAGATGTATAGTGGTTTTCTTCTTGATGGGATCAATGGAATTTCTTGACTAGATGGGTCACGGTTCAATTATGAAATGAAGGTCATAAAACTCTTAGGCAGCGGGCGGCTTCAGATTGAGAGAAATGTGCTTCAGATGATTAGGGAAATGGTATTGCTAATTAGGATGACTTGACAAGGGTATATATTTTAGGATAAGGCAATGCGATTAGGTTGATGGTACTTCGGTAGTAGTACAACACCTTCTTGTTAGATCGACTGCTGATATTCGAGTTTGCCTGGTAGCACAGAAGAATTATAGAGTGTCTCTCGTAGAATGATTGGGTATTAAATGTGTGGTATGTATTCGTACGGCGGAATCAGGATCGAATATGGTAATTCGTGTGCTATATAGATTTGGAGACGGGAAGTTCTCATAAACAGGTAAGGTTGTGGTTGTGGATCGTGTGTATTGGCACTGTATAGTGACTATCGGGGTTTGGAGGCCTGAGTGGATCTTTTGTTGCTTGATATGTTAGATTTTGGATGTGATATTGGGTATAGACTGGTTGTCTCAGCGTTGTGTCATTCTGAGCTATTGCGCTAAGACGGTGATGTAAGTTATGCCAGGAATGCCACAGATTGAGTGGTGAGGTTTGATGAATTTATGTTCGTAATAGGGAGGTTTTATATTTCGAAGACCCAGCTGATGGCTGGGAAGGATGGTCTTTCATTATTTGGGTTTTTGTGATGGATGTCAGTGTAAAGACTCCTACCATTGATTCAGTTCTGGTGGTGAGGGACTTTTCGGATGTGTTCTTGTGGCCGGGCATGCACCGGGCAAGGTTGTTGATTTCGGTATTGATTTGATGTTGGGCATCGACAAAGATAGAGGAGTTGAGGGAGCAGCTTCAGGGTTTCCTTGATGAGGGGTCCGTTGGCAGGCCAATGTGGATGTGTGTTCTGACTTGGGTCGACTTGGTTGGCTCCGAGTTATATTGCTGAGGGATGTGTGATTAGATAGTTATTGAGCCTATTAGTGTTCTGAGGAGATATATGGGTCACTTTTCCGTGTTGTGGGGCAGTTGGATTTGTTAGTTATAGGCACATATAGTGCGATGTTATTGAGGTCTCTCAGTGGAGCTCGAACAGAGGGAGTATTGGATGTTGCTCGGCGGATGGCATATCAATTATGTCTTTTTGGGTCGTGTGGTGTTATGTATTTGCTTTATCGTGGTTATGATGATTTGCTTTGGTCCTAGAGATTAAATTGTGCATGGTTGTTGATTGTGAGCATAGTGACTTAAGGTATTTCATGTGGACCAGTGTTTGGGTGAGGTCACACATTATGCGAAGCTATGTAGAGGTATGATTATGCGGATTGGATTCGTATGTTCTGTTTCTATGATGCGGGATGGGTTCTCAGCATTTTGTGCGGTGGTTCTGGTAAGCTTGCGGTACAACTCTTTCATTTGAGTCATTTTCAGGATTTGAGTAGGTTCAGATTGTTTCTTATTGGTGCGCGGACTGCGCAAGTTGCGGCTTTAGTCTGTATTGAGGTATCGTATCACCAGAGTGGTTGTGTTGGATTAGATAAGATCGTTGGAATCTCTAATGAATACGAACGGTTTCAGTTTCAGCATGTTGGAAGGATAATATCGATGTTCGGCTCAGGAATTTGCTATGGTAGTTGCCAAGGGAGAAGTGGCTTCATGAATGGTTGATTTGAGGAAGGGTTATGGTTTACTGTGTGTTTTATTCATCATTGGCAGTATATGAAAGCATTGGAATAAGACTTTAGTTTACAAGAGGTTTTCTACCGGTATTCGGTTGTTGTGTGCAGCTGCTGTGATTAGAAGTTATCGCTACAAGTGTTTGAGTTGGTGGTACATCATGTAATTGCACCAGAGGTTGCAGGTACGGGTTATTACAGCTGGTTCAGGCTTATTCAGAGTATAGCTATGAGATTCTGAACTTGTGGAGGATTTTCGGAAGTGGAAATGTGGTTCTAAGGTTTATAGGCTAGGTTGGATTGTGAAATTTCAGCCACATTGTGTTATCGGACCTATATATGATAGGGTGACGTGGGATCATCCCCGGTTATATGCATGGTAAGGTTATTCAGTGATTGGTTAGCGTCTGGAACAACTCTGGGCAC
The DNA here is from genome assembly GCA_026770625.1 of Nicotiana glauca. Taxonomy (NCBI): domain Eukaryota; kingdom Viridiplantae; phylum Streptophyta; class Magnoliopsida; order Solanales; family Solanaceae; genus Nicotiana; species Nicotiana glauca. The sequence goes on along the minus strand of MU702298.1, from coordinate 34,997 downwards.
GTTCGAGGAGGAACGTATGTTTAAGTGGGGGAGAATGTAACAACCCGACCGGTTGTTTTGAGATTTTGCACTTTGCTCGCCAGTTCTCGGGCATGAATTGCCCCGTGTGATGTATTATGACTTATGTAAATCGTTGGTTTTGGTTTTCAAGATAATCAAAATGAATTTGGAAGAACAGTTTTCAGTTTGAAGCTTAAAATTTGAAAGGTTTGACCAAGATTTGACTTGTTCGTATATGGTCCCGGATTGGAATTTTTATGATTTGATTAGCTCCGTTAGGTGATTTGGGACTTGGGAGCGAATCGGAATGCATTTTGGAAGTCCATGGAAGATTTAGGGTTGAATTGGCGAAATTGAGATTTCGACATTTTCCGGTTGATAGGTGAGATTTTGATATGGGGGTCGAAATGAAATTTCGGAAGGTGCAGTAGCTCTATTATGTCATTTGTGACGTGTTTGCAAAATTTCAGGTCATTCGGACGAGGTTTGGTAGGCTTTTTGATCGAAAGCGAAATTTCGAAGTTCTTGTGATTCTTAGGCTTGAATCTGATATGATTTTGGTGTTTCGATGTTGTTTTAAGCATTCCGAAGCTTGGAACATGTTCGAATGATGTTATGGGATATGTTGGCATGTTTGGTTGGGGTCCCGAGGGTCTCGGTTGAGTTTCGGGTGGTTGAACGGATCAAATGTCGTTGTGGAGAGTGTAGATTTTCTGCTGTTGGTGTTGCAGGCTTTTGGCCTTCGCGTTCGTGAGAGGGCTCTCGCGTTCGCGAAAGGGTAAGTGGTGAAGCTGGGAAATTGGCCTTCGCGTTCGCGATGTCTGTCCCGCGTTCGCGAAGGGTGAGTTTCAGTGTGTATCGCGAACGCGATGTTATTCCCACGTTCACATAGAGTATGTGGGAGCAGCTGGGCTGGAGGATTTTTCTTCATCGCGTTCACGAGTCTTGGGACGTGTTCGTATAGCTCTATATCCAGTATGTATCGCGTTCTCGAGGCTGGTGCTGCGAATGCATAGTGTTTTTTGATGGCTGATGTTTTGTTCATGGCGAACGCGATGGTGATCCCGCGTTCGCGAAGAAGGTTTTCGATGCCTGGGCAGAATGTTTAAATAGCCATTGTCCGCGATTTTGAAGCCATTTTTCACCATTTTTGGGCGATTTTGGAGCTTTTTGAAAGGATTTGAAGAGGGATTCAAGATATAACGCTTGGAGGTAAGATCTTTGAACTCAATACTCAATTATTATGTGAATTCCACCTAGTAAATCATGAAATCTAAGCCTAAAATTGAAGAACAAGGGCTTGAAATTGGAGACCTAAAATTTGGGTTTTGAAGGGTCATTTGTGGATGTATTTTGATGTTCTTGTTATGTATAGACTCGTGTGAGGACGAGGATTTTATTGAGGTGACTTTTGTCAGCTTCCGAGACGTGGGTCGGGTTTGAGAAATTTTGGAATTTTTGATGTGAATTGGATATTTTCGAGTGGGCTTCGTTCCCTTAGCATATTTTTAATGATTATGTACTGATTGTGGATAGATTTGGAGCATCCAGAGGTCGATTCGTGAGGGAAAAGGTATCGCGGTCTAGAGTTTGGACCGGATCGACGTGAGTAATGATTGTAAATGATGTTCTGAGTGTTTGAAACCCCGGATTTCACAGCGTGGTGCTATATTGAGGTGCGACACACATTTGATGACAAGCGTGGGGTCGTGCAATATTGGGGACTGTGACTTGGTCCATCCCGATTGATGATTTTACCACATATTTGATTGAAATCTATTTGTTATCATCATTATTTGGGCTGAATGCTAATTATTTGAACCTTTCGGGGATTTTATTGATATTTCCTCACTGTTTTGACTTCATACTTGAACTCAGTCATGTTATTTTCCACAGTTTTCAAAACTCAGCCATGTTTACTTTGTTTTAACACTTGAAATGATATTTCAAATAATATTTTTGGGTTGAGCATCATGCTTTACTGTTGCCCTAGTGGCTTATGTGATTTTTGACTGAGTAAGGCCGAGGGCTTATGTTGTGAGGATATCTTTTGGGTTGGGCTGCACGTCGTAGCGGTGATACACTCATTTTGATTATGAGGCCGAGGTCCTGAGATATGTATGCCACGAGATGGCTTGATTGATATGAGGTCGAGGGCCTAGTTTTGATGCCACAAGATGGTTGCGCTTGGGCCGTAAGGGGTCCCTGCAGGAGTATGCACACCCCCAGTGAGCGTGGGTGCCCATTATGATGTGGGATATAGCCCGAAGGGCTGGTATTGTTCTATGTGATTGCCCGAGGGGCTGGTACTGTTCTATGTGATTGCCCGTGGGGTTGGTACTGTTCTGAGATATTGCCCGAGGGGCAGATTTGTTGACATTGTGCCCGGGGGGCGAACCTTATGTGCTTATCTTTCTTATTGGTCTGTTGTTTACCTGTTTAATTGTGTATTTGTGACCGATGGGCGAAGTTCTGTGCTTATCTGCACTAGTTGTTCTACATTAATTTGTGTAATTGTTGGAAAAATCATTTTCAAAGAAGTTTAAACTGGGCTAAGATGTTTAAGGGATTTTACAGCCTCATTGATTTCTACTAGCTTTTGAAACTGCTTCTATACAACGTGTTGATGCTCTTTTCGTGATTTCTTACCATTCAGATTTTAGTTATGATTATTACTCACTGAGTTGGAAGTACTCATTTTACTCCCTCACTGAGTTGGCTGGCCTTGTCTTCACGAGAGGTGTCATCACGACCGGGTCCGGGTGTAGGGACGTGACAGTTCTGCTCAAGAAAATGGAGTTCCTTCATTTGGCTGAATCGAACAATGTAGCTTATGAGAGATTTAAGTAATTTTATTTAGTCTTTTCAATGTACCAGAAAATATATATACAATTTTCTTAACGTGTACTTGAATATACGAGTGAAAACGAAACAATGATTTTTAAGTCATGTACTACTAAATTTTAGCCGAGGGAAGAATTCTATTTTTAGGAATCATAACAATAAATCCACTTCAGAAACAAACTTGTACAAATTTCAATAGTTAAAACCCAATTCTTGAGCATAAATTTTTTGTCAATTTCGGCATTTATTCTTGAACACAGCAACGTATAAGCACAACTCTTAATCAACGTAACTAATCATATTTAAGAGGAAAAATTGTACTCGTTTTGTCGGGAGGCCGATCGAGGATTTTGGTATGATGGATGTACTATTAAGAAGTGGATCCAGAATATAAATTTTACGGGTTCAACCTTTAGTTCTTACTATTGCGCACCCATTACATTTTGGAATATAAGTTCGAAATTATTTTTTTCTTTAAAAAGAGTAATTTTTTATATCTATGTCTATTTTCACGTTGAAAATATTGGGATCAGTTGAAGCCACTGACTATATGCTACATCATACGATGTTACTAGTTTTAAAATACACATTTTATTTAATCATATAAGATTTTACAACGATAAAAGAAGAATAGGAATTTTAATGTGTAAAAATTCTAAAAGAATAAAACCAAATAATTAAAGAAATAAAAAGAAAAAGTACTTAATTACTATCCAAAAAGTGACACTAGACACGTCCACCCCCGTGGGCGTCTAGTTCTAGAAAAAAAAAAAGGAAAAAATAACAAGATTGACATAAGATTTGAACTCACAACCTCATCCAGAGAGGTACACCTAATAACCATAACATCATATAATACTTTGACTATGGATGCACACACATACATTTAAATATTTTTGAAAAAAATATAACATTACTATACATGATTTAGGGAGGGGAGCATGAGTTCACGTGCCCCATGGAACCCCCTAGATACGCCCCTGACTTTGTCTCATATTACCCATCGTGGTTTCTAAAAATAATTATCTTAAATTATTTATCATTTTAGAAGTTCAAGAGTAAGTTAGTTATTTTTTTCATATTCGACCATTAATATTAATTGTTCTTGAAGACTGCAAATACCTAAATTATGATTTATGAGTAAGTAATAAATAAAGAGAAATTATATCTTAAGACATAAATAAAAATAAAATAGTCAAAAATATTTCATATCTAATATTCTTTTAAGAAGCGTGTAAAAGAGATCAAACACAACAGATAATATGAGACGGAAGGACGACAAAGCTAAGGTGAGGCTCTATTTTCATGAATCTGCATAATTATCCCAGTGACCCCACTCACTTTTATCTTGTAAATTTGCCACTAAACTATTGCTAAGTCCAAGTTCAATGCTCCTATAATAGAGAACAACCTCTTTGGGATCCTCACTTATAGAGGAAGCCATTAGGTATATCAACAAACGATTGTAAATTTTGAAATGTAGTGAGTGAACTATTTGTATAGAGCCAGACACAAATATCAGCATATCACATTTTTTAAGTAGTGAAATCTTCTTATTATTCTTCTTTGTACCCTAAAGTGGTAGCACATGTTGTCTTATAATATATTAACAATACCATGTGATCTTTTGCTAATATCTACCCATATGTTTACCAAATTCACTTACTCTTCTTTATTCACAATTTGATGAATTGAGTGTCTCTATATATAACTCTACTTCTCAAAGCTACCATTGCAAACACTTCCAAATTTTCAATTCACTTTCTTTTTTCAAAACTTCAACAACATTCTTTCTATCTTCAGAAGAAGAGATAAAATCTGCGTACACACTACTCTTCTCAGACCTAACTTGTAAGATTGTACCGTGTTTGTTGTTGTTTCTTTTTTGTAGAAGATGGGAAGAGATTTAATTGGTATAGTTCATGCAAAAAACAAGCTTCAAATTCAAAAATCGATTTCACATAAAAATGGAAGTATGTTAGCATCAACTAATCAGGTTCCAAAGGGACATTTTGCAGTTTATGTTGGTGAAACATGTAGGAGATTTGTTGTTCCAATAGCTTATTTGAACCAACCTTTATTTCAAGATTTGTTACATTGGGCTAAAGAAGAGTTCGGATATAACCATCCAATGGGTGGTCTCACAATTCCATGCAGTGAGGATTACTTCATTAGTCTCACTTCCTTACTAAAGTCATCATAGGCAAGACAGCGATTTTTTATTTTTTACTTTTTTTTTATGCTTTCTATATGGGGAAATATATATATGTGGCTGAAAGAGAAATGACTAAGTTAAATCTCTTCAATTTTGAAATATTGGCAGGTGTCAAGTTTGTCTCGTATACATCTTCGTTGTAATTTGTACATACAAATATTCTTCTAAATGAAATGTTCTCTTGTCATACTTTGCTAGCTGGGCAGTTACGTTAGTACATTTACGTGAGGTCAAATATTGGTTAGAGTTCTTTTAGTCTTGTTAGAGATTTATAGACAGTTGTATATGTAGAAAAATTCTAGTGTTAGATAACCTAGTTTCTTATAATATAATAAGAGACTTTGACATGCTTATATGGACGACACAAATTGTGATAATTCATATAATCAATTGCAATTAATTTACTTGGGATTGAAGCGTATGTATAACTGGATAGGGATGATGAAAAAAAATATATGCAAATTAGAATGACAAAAAGGGCAATCTGGTGCACAAGGTATTCCATATTTACGTACTCTAATGCAAATGTTAGTGCTGTTTTGACGACTCGAACCCGTAACCTATAAACACACTAAAATAATTTTACCGTTACTCCAATGTTCCCTTCAAGCTAGAAAGATAAAAGGGAAAAAAAAACTCATTTGGCATCTTAGGTGTAAGAGTAAGACAACAAAAGAAAGGTAAGTGTAACTTAATTATCACTGGCAAAATCTTCGAAAAGATATGACAGTTGATCCAATGGCACATTCTGACATTCAGATATAGCTGAGTCTATGGATCGTAAATAATTCAATTTTTAATCTTTAGACTTGAAACAGAGATCTATTTGGATTCATTAATTTTTGCTTAATTTTTGGTTATAGATGTGTAAGGGATTAGAGAAAAGTGAGCTAAATTCATGTTGACAACAAGAACGCTGGAAATACAATAAGTTTTTAGTAGTGAAAAAAGTTTTTTTTTTTCCATAAAGTAAGAGATTGTATTAATAAGGCATCCGGAAGATGCAAATTACAAAAGATGACAAAAGTGACAGTGTTTAAGAAGACACAGAATTAGCTCCTGTACAATGTTTAAGCTAAGATCAGGGAGCTAACAAAATCCAAAAAAGTAACCATACTATTAACAGGAGTATGGAAGTTCCAACTAAACAAGCTAACTAAACAGATATCTTTTAAAGAGTGTAATAGAGTTGAGATTCCATCAAAACATCTACGGTTCCTTTCATTCCATAAGCACCAAAAATTATTGCTGGGATCATTCTCCAGATCCTCTTGATGGCTTTAACAACTCTCCAAAAAATCTAGCTAACATATTCATCTTTGATGTGGAAAGGCATCACCCATGCTAAGCCAAAAATAGAGTAGACGAAATTCCATATGTCACCTGCTATTGCGCAATGAAGAAAAAAATGGTTTACACTCTCTGAATTTTGCTAGCATAGATAGCATTTGTTAGCTAGTACAATGCCGCTTCTTCTTAGGTTATCTTGCGTTAAGCAAGCTTCTCTGAGAGCTAACCAGGTGAAGCAAGATATTTTGAGTGGTTGTCTTGTCCTTCCAGACATGTTTCCAAGGCCAGTCCTCAAACATCCCATTTTGTGAACATACTAGGTTATAGTTGGCCTTGATTGTATACTCTCCTCCTGTTGAGTTGCCCTAGATGAGTCTGTCAGGTTTATGCTCTTCAATTTTGCATTCTTCCAATATGGATAACAGTAGAAGCAGATCATTAGTTTCCCAGTCTTGGAGGTTTTTTCTGAATAAAGGATTCCAAATGTTCCCATCCCTGTTGTGAGCAACCAATGAATTATAACGACTAGCTATCTGATACAATCCAGGATATGATTCTCTCAGTGTTATGTTACCAATCCACTGTCCTCTAAGAATTTTACATGAGAATCATTGCTAATTCTGTATGTTATTTTCTGGAGAAAATCAGTATGAAGAGACCTGATATGTTTCCATAGTCCCACCCGTGTGGGGCATTGTTTTCTTTGGTGCACCGCTGGTTTTGAGCTCCATGCCTTGCCGTAATGATTTCTTTCCAATAAGCTAGTTTAGGCTGCCAATACCTCCATAGCCACTTCATTAACATGCTTTTGTTTTGGAGTTTTAGATTCTTGAGTCTCATTCCCCCATCAGATTTCTTTGGCCCATTTCACCAAAGGGAATTTGTGAGTTGTGTTGTTGCCCTCCCATAGAAACCTCCTTCTCAATCTGTCTAGCTGTTTCATAAATGAGCTTGGCATAGGGTATAAGGATATACAGTAAGTAGGGATGCTGTCAAGAACACAACTAATTAAAGTGAGTCTGCTACCCATTGAAAGATACTGCATTTGCCAAGCTGCGAGTCTCTTTTCCACTTTTTCTACAACATCACTCCATACTCCGATTGATTTGTATTTAGCACTCAAAGGTAAACCTAGGTATGTAGTGGGGAGAGATCATATTTTACAACACAAGATCTCTGCCAATTCTTCTAGGTTAGAGACTTCATTGTTTGGGTATATGGCGCTTTTAAGCACATTGATGTGTAATCCAAAAATGGCTTCAAAGATGAGCAAAATGAGATTGAGATGAGATACTTGGAGCCTCTATGATCCACAAAAGATCAGTGTGTCATTTGCATATAGAAAATGGGAGACAATGACTGAATTAGCTGGATTTCTGCCCACTGGAATTCATCTCCTTGTCTCTGACCAGCATTTGTGTAAGTCCCTCCATGGCCAATAAAAAGAGGATCTCCTTGCCTGAGGCCCTTTTGTGGGGAGAAAAAACCTACCGAACTCGTATTCACAACACATAATATTTCACTGAAGAAATATTGAAATAAATCCACCTAATCCACCTGTCACCAAATCCCATCATCTTCAACATGTTGATAAGGTATGACTAGTTTAATTGATCATAAGCCTTCTCAATATCGAGTTTGCACAGTAAGCCAGTTTCCCCCATTGTTGATTCTTCAATCCAACACTTCATTTGCAATCAAGGATGTATATGTTATTTTCCTACTTTTGACGAAGGCACTTTGTTGACCAGAGACCAGCTTCCCAATAACTCATTTCATTCTTTCAACAAAGATCTTCACCATTAATTTATAAACACTTCCTATTAGACTAATTGGTTTGAAATCCTTAAGCTCAATTGAACATTTCTTCTTTGGAATGAGTGCTACAAATGAAGCATTACAAGATCTTACCATATGACCATGTTGGTGGTAATGGTTAAGGCCTCCCATGAAGTCTAACTTGAGAACCTCCTAGCATTTTTGAAAAAAATGCCATGGTGTAACCATTAGGGTCCGGTGCTTTGTCTGGGGCACAAAAATTTAGCGCTGCAAGGACCTCTGGTTCCTCAAAAGGAGATTTCAGTTCCTCTCTGTCATTTGAGCTGACTATGTGTAACCTTGTAAATTCTACTGAAGGTCTCCATGCCTCCTTCTCTATGTACAAATTCTTATAGTACCTCAGAATTTCTTCCTTGACCAATCCTTTATCTTCAATTATCTCCTCTCCCACTTTGAGTCTATCAATACAGTTACCCCTTCTTCTTGAGTTTGCCATTTTTTGAAAGTACTTTGCATTTTTGTCTCCTTCCTTCAGATAGACACATGGACTTTTTCCTCCAAAAGGTTTCCTCAGCAATTACCAAATGTTCAAGTTGAATGATTTCATCTTTTCCTCTGGTGTCTGAACTCTATGTTCTGTTGTTTGCTCTAGTAATTGTAAATCAGCAAGAGCTTTTTTCCTTTGGTTTCCATGTTACTAAAGACTTCTTTGTTCCATCTAGTAAGATCCTTCTTTAGGATCCTTTGTTTCTGGATAAGGATGAAATCTGGGTTGCCGGTAACTAAATAAGATTGCTACCATCACTTCATCTTGTCCAGAAACCCCTCTGATTTGAGCATCATATTCTCAGATTTAAAATATGAAGGTGTAATTTCCGAATCTCCACTTTCCAAAGGGATTGGCTTATGATATAAAATTACTCTGGGCATAGAAATTTGGTACACATTCTCGAATATTTCATTCCATTCAGTTGAGAATAGAAATCTATCCATCTTTGGTGCTTGTAGAGAAGTCTCAATTGTTGACTATGTGTATAAAGTTCTTTGAAGTGGTGGATTAATCAGACCTAACTCTTGGATGTGTCTTAGAAGCCCAACATAGCCCTGGTTCTTTTTACGCAATTTAATCTCTCACTTTCAAATTTGCATACATTAAAATCTCCACCAATTACCCTATTGTCAGACCATAACCCCCTGATTGTTGCAAGTGCATGCCAAAGAACAGTTCTTTCAGGATTGGTGTGAGGACCATACACTCCTGTGAATACCCAATTGAAATCTTCTTATAAACTTTTGCATCTGTATGAGATTGAAAAGTTGCCCACTTCAGCGTCTACACAGTTCCAATTCCTTTTATCCCACACAATTAGGATCTCTTTTTGTTATCATATGCCTTCAGTTCATCCTATGCCACCCATATATTCCCCCATATTTGACTAATCAAGAAATTGCTCCAATCCTCTATTTTTGTTTCTTGTAAGCATAGAATATATATCCCCCACTTGTGTACAAGGGATTTTAAAGTACTCATTTTATTCTTCATGTTAAGACCTTGTATATTCCAACTTAGGGTTTTGATCTTCATTTAGTATGGATCTTTTAAGACCTTCCCCTTTCTTTTTTGCCACATTTGCTACCCTCTTGTAGACCCCAAGCCAATTTCTTAACCTCTGAACCCCCTTTAGACTTTCCTTTTTTGACTCTACTTATGTATTTCCTGTTGTTGCAATTGAAGCTTCCTTTTCTCGTCCATTCTAAGGATTAGCACCATAATGTCTTATTTGAAGCCAGTAGCATGTACCCTAAATGCTTTGCAAGCTTTCAACAGTTCCATTTTCATCCATCTTAAGGTTTCCACCACTGTAGGTTTGTCCACCATTTGCATGCATGATTTAAAAGAATCATCTGTGTCATACCATGGAAAAGGGAGGAAATTGTTGAAAGACTTAGAAGAAAATTCTGATTCGGAGTCGCTGACCCTTGGGGATACTGTTTGCATGAGCAATTATGACAAATTAGGATTAATTCTTTCTACTTCATCATCAATATCACATTGAAGTGGATAAGTTCTGTCAGACAAAGCGTTTGTATTTCCTCTAAGAGTGGGCCGAATTGATTCGTCAGATGCACTGTTGAAAATTTGTGAAGACAAGGATCATATGTAGCTGATTGCTCTCCAATAAGTGCTAGCTTGGTCCTTGAGTATTTTTTATTCTTGGAAAGTTTTGGGCTTTTTGCATAATACCCAATATTCATGCACAACTTTTGCTTCCCTTTTTTTCTCCCTTCCATTTATTTGGCTTGTGCTGGGACTATTTGCCCTATCTGTAGATGGATGCTCTAATTTTTTTGAATTAAAACTTGTCCCCTTCACGTTGTCCCTCATTGAATGACTAGTGGATGCAACATCAAAGGCAACTGCAGAAATCGACTTTTTGCAAAAGATATTGTACCCAACTTTGGTTTTGACTTGTGGGTTTTGGGTGTGATCAGGTATATTAAAGGATTGAAATTTCAAAGCTTCAATCCCCAACTTCGATGAGCATAGTCATCGGTGGCTTCTTATCGGAGTTTATAATACAAATTCGAGCCCAATAGAAGTTTGTGTCTTTGTCTATTCCGACAAATCTACCACATCGTTCTCCTATGTTTTTAATGGTGTTTGATGTCCAAGCATATAGAGAGATCCCAAAGACTTTGATCCAGAGGTTTTCTGGTCTGCTTCATTCTGAGATTATGCCCGTTGTTGGTGACCACCAATCCAGAAAAAGGCGTCTGCCATTTCGGAACCATTCACCTACTTTAATCCTTATCGCTTCCTGTCTTGAAGGTAGTTCAAAAAGAAATTTGTCATGCTCCATGGGAGTGACTTTGTGAGAGGTTGCAGTTCTCCATCTATTTATGAACCACTTTTGGAAGTCTCACAATCTGGGTTGAAGTTGAAAGGATCATTAAAAATTCCAACTAAGCTACTTGTCACGACCCTAGTTCGCCCTCCGTGAACATGCTGTGATGTCACCTAATCTCTATGACTAGGTAAGCCTAACAATGCGAAAATAACATAACTTGCAGAAATAATTAATTAAAACTACACAAACTAGAAGGAAAACTGTATATAAATGCCGCTCGGCATATACAACTCAATAACGCGGAAGTCTACAATATCATCCCAAAACCCAGAAACTCACGAGAACACAAGATAACGGAAGGTAATATACTTCTCTAACTCCAGAATATCTAAAACAACAGTACGAAAGGAAAAGCTAACTGCTAAAGCTAGAATAAGATAGAGAGTCCTGGTCTGCAGACGCGACAGATGTACCTCGAAGTCTCTGATAGGTCTCTCCGCCTCGAGGATGATACGTCTAGGTAGAGCTACCTGGATCTGCACATAAAAAACATGCGCAGAAGGGGCATGAGTACACCACAGCGGTACTCAGTAAGTGCAAAGCCTAACCTCGGTTGGGTAGTGACGAGGAAGGTCAGGGCCCTACTGAGAATAAACATAATAATAAGTCTTGCAAGAACATGAAATAAAAAGAAATAATGAGTACAACTATGAAGTAAGACAAGTTATACAAGGTAACAATTAACACTCAGAGAATAGGATAACACGGAGTGAAACAACTCAATGCCAATACAAACAATGAGGATCTCCCATGATACTGACCTGTAGTCCCTTTCATCAACTGTCCAAGGAGCTCCCGGGATACCGTCCCGTAGTCCAGCTTTCAAAGTACAGGGGGGATCTACCGGGAATCTAACCCGTAGTCCCAAAGTAAAGGTGCAGGGGGATCAAACGGGAATCTAACCCATAGTCCCAAAGTAAACAAACAAGGGGGAGAGCTACCGGAATCCCACATCCGTAGTCCCAATGTAAATACGCGATCAAAACAAGAAGATATCCAGACATGAAGTTTCAAGATAAAAGGCAACAGGTAATTCTAGCCTAACATGCTTCACGTAGTACAAACAAAGCAACTTGAGCAAATAGACAATTTAGACCAACTAAACATGTTTTTCTAACGAACACAGGCTATAATTGTAAATGGAATAAATTAGATAAGAAAGAAACTCAGTCTAAATATTTAAAGTAAAATCGGATTTTCAAATATTAGCTCAATTACATGCTCGTCACCTCACGTACAAGGCATTCAATTACCAAATATCTTATCTTAAGGGGAAAGGTCCCCCACACAAAGTTAGACAAGCCACTTAGCTCAAACCGGTTCCAAAATCAACTCGAAACCACACGTTTGCCACGAGTATCCGACTCCAAATGGCCCAAATCTATTCAATTCAATTACATGTCATAAATAACATCTCAAGCAACTGATTATACTATTTATTTAAAGCTAAGATGCGAAATTAGGATAAAATGACCAAAATGCCCTTCTGGACAACGTCTCGAAATTGGAGAAATTTTATATTTTCAGAACCCTCGTACTCTCAAGAGTCTAACCATATAAAAATCTCTCAAATCGGAGGTCAAACACCCACTCAAAACTCAATAATTTGGTCTATGAAGTTTTACCCATTTTTCATTCAAAAATCCGAAATTAAGGATGAATTCGTGATTAGATTAGTGGGTTTTAAGCATAAGAGAGTAGATAATTGTTACCCAGTCGTTGCCCTCGAAAATCCCTCGAAATTTCTCCCAAATATGGCTAACCCTCGATTTTGAATTGTTTATAACTGTCCATTCATTTAATGCATTGCAAACGCGAAAATAGGCTCGCGTTCGCAAAGAAGAAAAAGTGAAGGCTGTAAAATTTCCCTTCGCGAACGCGTGGAATGGTACGCAAATGCAAAGGCCTGGACTGACAGTGCTACATGAACGCGATAAGAGTCACGCGAACGCGATGAGTAAAATAGGCTTAGCCCCCCAGGGCCAAATTGAACTGTGCGAACGTGATGGATAGGCTGCGAACGTGAAGGGGGAAACTACAGGGCTTCGCGAACGCGAGTCACTGAACGCGAACGCGGTAAAGAAATTTGTCCTCCTCCCAGATTACACTACGTGAACGGGTGGAGGAGGACGCGAACGTGAAGAAGAAGAAGGTCAGAGCTACGCGAACGCGAAGAAGGAATTGGACCTGCAACTGCTGAAGGATATTCTGCAGCTTTTCACAACTCCAAAATGCTCCGTTGAGCATCCGAAACACACCCGAGGCCCCCGGGACCTCAACCAAATCTATGGACATATACCATAACATCATTCAAACTTGTACCAACCCTTAAACCACCTAAAAAAACGTCGAAAACTCGAAATAACCAATGATTTAAGCCTAAAAACTTCAAATTCTATCAAAACACGCTTTCGATCAAAAACCTAACTAAACCTCGTCCAAATGACATGAAATTCTACACATACATCCCAAATGACATGACAGAGCTACTTCAACTTCTGAAATTCCATTTCGACCCTCGAATAAAAATCTCGCTATCGGACCGGAAACTTCAAAAATTCAAACTTCGGCATTTCAAGCCTAAATTCACTACGGACCTCCAAAACACATTCTGAACACGCTCCCAACCCTGAAATCACCTAATAGAGCTAACGGGACCATCAAATCTCCATTCCAAGGCTGTCTTCACACTGTTCCAACACTTAAGCTCTCATTTAGGGACTAAGTGTCCCAAAAAACTCTCCAAAACCCAACACAGAACGTCCCGACAATCCAAAATAGTAGAACTGAACTTAGGGGAAGCAATTACTAAGGGATCGGGGCGTTAATTCTTAAGACGACCGGTCGGGTCGTCACATCCTTCTACACTTAAACATTCGTTCGTCATCGAACGAGCATAAAGACATACCTGAAGAAATGAAAAGATGAGGGTAACTATTGCGCATATCCTGCTCGGTCTCACAGGTCGCCTCCTCGGCCGGCTGACCCCGCCACTGAACTTTTACTGAAGCAATGTTCTTTGACCTCAACTTTTTGATCTACCTGTCCAATATAGCCACTGGCTCCGCAACATAGGATAGATCCTTGTCCAACCGGACTGAACTAAAATCTAACACGTGCGACGGGTCACTGTGATATCTCCGGAGCATCGAAACATGAAATAATAGATGAACTCCTCCAAGCTGGGAGGTAAGGCAAGCTCATAAGCAACCTCCCCAACATGCCTCAATACCTCAAAAGGGCCAGTAAATCTCGGACTTAACTTCTGTTTCTTCCCAAATCTCATAACGCCCTTCATAGACGAAACCCGAAGTAGAACTCGCTCTCCAACCATATACGAAATATCACGAACCTTCCTGTCCGCGTAGCTCTTCTGTATGGACTGGGCTTTACGAAGTCTATCCTGAATCATCTTAACCTTCTCCAATGTGTCCTGAACCAACTCTGTGCCCAATAGCCTGGCCTCACCCGGCTCAAACCAACCCACCGGAGATCTACACCTCCTACCTTATAAAGCCTTATACGGCTCCATCCGAATGCTAATGATAACTGTTTTTGTAAGAAAACTCCGCCAATGGCAAGAACTGATCACAAGACCCTCCAAACTCAATCACACACGCACGGAGCATATCCTCAAGAATTTGAATAGTACGCTTGGACTGTCCGTCCGTCTGGGGGTGAAATAATGTGCTCAACTCCACCCGAGTACCTAGATCCTGCTGCACGGCTCTCCAGAACTGCGATGTAAACTGAGTACCTTCATAGAAACTGGAATACCATGCAGACGATCAATCTCCCGGATATAAATCTCCACCAACCGCTCCGATGAATAAGTAGTAAACACAGGAATGAAATGAGTGGACTTGTCAGCCGATCCACAAGAACCCAAATGGCATCAAACTTCTTCAAGGTCCGTGGAAGTCCAGATACAAAGTCCATGGTGATGCGCTCCCATTTCCACTTTGGAATATCTATTTGCTGAAGCAACCCGCCCGGTCTCTAGTGCTCACACTTCACATGCTGGCAGTTGAGGCATCTAGATACATACCCAACTATATCTTTCTTCATCCGCCTCCACCAATAGTGCTGCCTCAAGTCCTGATACATCTTCGCAGCACCCGAATGGATGGAATACCGCGAACTATGGGCCTCTGCTAAAATCAACTCTCAAAGCTCATCAACATTGGGCACACAAATACGACCCTGCATCCTCAATACCCCGTCATCTCCAATGGTCACATCTCTGGAATCACCATGCTGAACCTTGTCCTTAAGGACAAGCAAATGAGGGTCATCATACTGTCGCTCCCTGATACGATCAAATAAAGAAGACCGGGAAACCACACAAGCTAGAACTCGACTGGGCTCCGAAAGGTCCAATCTCACAAATGGGCCCGCTAAGGCCTGAACATCAATCGCCATAGGCCTCTCTAAAGCTGGTAAATATGCCAAACTCCCCAAACTCTCTGCCTGACGACTCTAGGCATCTGCCACCATATTGGCCTTGCCCGGATGATACAGAATAGTAATATCATAGTCTTCAGCAACTCTAACTACCTCCTTTGGCACAAATTTAGATCATTTTGCTTGAACAAGTGCTGCAAACTCCAGTGGTCAGTATAGATCTCACAAGGCACACCGTACAAATAATGACGCCAGATCTTCAAGGCATAAACAATAGCAGCTAACTCAAGGTCGTGGACAGGGTAATTCTTCTCATGTATCTTCAAATGTCTGGATGCATAAGCAATCACCCTACCATACTGCATCAACACCGCTCCGAGGCCAACTCTCGAGGCATCACAATAGACAGTATAAGACCCCGAACCGGTAGGCAATATCAAAATTGGGGATGTAGTCAAAGTTGTCTTGAGCTTATGAAAACTCGCCTCACATTCCTCTGTCCATTGAAATAGGGTACCTTTCTGGGTCAATCTAGTCATAGGGGCCGCAATCGATGAAAATCCCTTCACAAAACGATGGTAGTAGTCTGCCAAACCAAGGAAACTGCGAATCTCTGTAGCTGAGGATGGCCTGGGCCAACTTTGCACAGCCTCTATCTTCTTTGAATCCATCCGAATGCCCTCACTCGATACCACGTTGCCTAAGAATGCCACAGAACTCAACCAAAGCTCACATTTTGAGAACTTTGCATATAACTTCTTCTCTCTCGAGGTCTAAAGCACGGTCCTCAGGTGCTGCTCATGATCTTCCCGACTCCGGGAATACACCAGAATATCATCAATAAAAATAATAACAAACGAGTCGAGATATGGCCTGACACACTGTGCATCAAATGCATAAAATCTACTGGGGCATTGGTCAGCCCAAATGACATAACAAGGAACTTGTAATGACCATACCGAGTCTTGAAGGCAGTCTTCGGGATATCTGGCTCCCGAATCTTCAACTGATGGTAACCTAAGCGGAAGTTAATCTTAGAAAACACCTGTGCGCCTTGAAGCTGGTCAAACATATCATCAATATGAGGCAAGGGATAACGGTTCTTCACTGTAACCTTGTTCAACAGGCGGTAATCGATATACATGCGCATACAACCATCATTTTTCTTCACAAACAAGACAGGAGCACCCTAAGGTAAGACACTAGGACGAATAAAGCCCTTATTAAGCAATTTCTACATCTAATCTTTCAACTCCTTCAACTTAGGAGGTGCCATACGATACAGAGGAATGGAAATGGGCTGAGTGCCCGACAACAGATCAATGCCAAAATCAATATCTCTATCGAGCGGCATGTTCGAAAGATCAGCTGGAAACACATCGGGATAATCCCGTACTAATGGAACTGAATCAACAGAAGGGGTATCAGCACTGACATCTCTCACATAAGATAAATACGTAGCACACCCTTTCTCAACCATATGCTGAACTTTAAGGAAAGAGATAACTCTACTAGGAGTGTGATCTAAAGTACCACTCCACTCAACACGCGAAATACCTGGCATAGCCAGCATCACAATCTTGGTATGACAATCAAGAATAGCAAAAATGGGGTAACAACCAATCCATGCCAAAGATAATATCAAAATCAACCATACCGAGTAACAATAAATCCGCTCTGGTCTCAAAACCACGAATAATAACCAGACATGACCGATAAACACGATCCACAACAAGAGAATCCCCAACAAGAGTAGAAACATAAATAGGGGCACTCAAAGAATCCCGAGGTACACCCAAATACGGAGTAAAGTAAGAAGACACATAAGAGTAAGTAGAGCCCGGATCGAATAGAACTGATGCCTCTCTGTGACAAACCAGTATAATACTTGTAATGACTAAGTCGGAGGCAACAACCTCTGTACGAGCAGGAATAGCATAATATCTGGCCTGGCCCCTCTCTCGAGGGCGACCTCTACCTCCCCGACCTCTACCCCTAGCCGGCTGGGCAGATGGAGTAGCAGCTGGAGCTGTGATCATGGCTTGAGAACTCTGAGGAACACGTTGTGGCTGAGTAGTCTGTGAATATGCACCCCTACCAAGTCTGGGGTAGTCCCTAACCATACGACGTGTATCACCACACTCAAAACAAACTCTGGGAGGATGCGGTGGCTGCGACTGACTAGGGCCAGGTCTGATGGACTGACCTCTGAAAGTACCCCGCGCAGGAGGCACACTAGAAACTGGAGGTGCACAGTAAGGCTCCTGAGGTATAGGCATAGCTGGAGCACTACTGGCTACTAGAAGAGCTGAATGGATGGGTCGACCCACATAACCCCTGCCATGACGACCTGCTACTGAGGTACGGGCACCAGAGTAGTGGCTCTACTCTCGAGACCTCTTGGCCTCTCTCTCCTCTCACTCTCTGGCGAGCATACCCTAGATCCTCCTAGCAATGCTCACTACCTGCTGAAAAGAAATGTCCATCTCCAACTCTCGAGCCATGCTAGATCTGATGGGTGGGATAAGACCCTTAATGAACCTGCGAACTCTCTCACGAACTGTAGCAACCAAGGTCGGTGCATGTCTGGCCAACCTGGTATAGCGGATAGCATACTCTGAAATGGTCATAGCACCCTGGCACAAATGCTCAAACTCTGCGCGCCATGCGTCCTTGAGACTCGGTAGGACAAACTCTCTCATGAACATATCTGAGAACTGGGTCCAAGTCAGTGAGGCAGCCTCGGCTGGACTGTCTATCTCATAAGTGCTCCACCAATCATAGGCGGCTCCCCGAAGCTGGAAGGCAATGAAAGAAACCCTGATAGACTCTACTATACCCATAGTGTGAAGAATACGGTGGCACTCCTCTAGAAATCCCAAGGCATCGTCTGATGCTAATCCACTGAATACCGGGGGATCATACTTCTTAAACCTCTCAAGTCTTCGTTGCTCGTCCTCTGAAGCAGCTGACCCGTCCTCGGGCTGAACGGGCACTGGAGGCGGTGCGGGAATAATCTCGGAACCTACTCAACATGCACTTACTACTCAGGAGTGTGAGCGGCGGGAGTCTGTGCTCCTCCCCCGGCCTGGGATGTGGCTGCAGCAAGGGGAAGAAACCCCGCTTGAGCCAAGGTGGCGTACATACTCATGAACCGAGCCAAAGTCTCCTGAAGAGCTGGAGTAGTAGTAGCAGTAGTAGGTGTGCCAAGTGCCTGGGCTCCGGCTGGATCTGCTGGTGGTGCCTCGGCGGCAGCTCGCGCAGGTGCTCTGGCTGCACCACGTGTGCGTCCTCGACCTCTACCCGGCCCGGCCTCTGACGGCTGTAGTAGGGGGTACGTGTGCCTGATCATCCCGAGTAGCACGTGTCCTCACAATCTTTGAGAGAATAGAACACAAAAGTTTAGAATTTGTGATGTCAAAATATCGCACGACAAGGAAACCAAATGAAGTGTAAATTTCCTAACAGTTACATAGCCTCTCGTAGATAAGTACAGACGTCTCCGTATCGATCAACGAGACTCTAATAAATCGATATGTGTTCCGTGACTCCTATGAACCTAGAGCTGTGATACCAACTTGTTACGACCCCAGGTCGCCCTCCGTGAACATGTCGCGATGGCACCTAGTCCCTATGACTAGGTAAGCCTAACAATGCGGAAAGAACATAACTTGCGGAAACAATTAATTAAAACTACACAAACTAGAAGTAAAACTGTATATAAATGTCGCTCAGCATATACAACTCAATAACGCGAACATCTACAATATCATCCCAAAACTCGGAATGTCACGGGAACACAAGCTAATGGAAGGTAATATACTGCTCTAACTCTAGAATATCTAAAATAACAACACAAAAGGAAAAGCTAGCTGCTAAAGCTAGAATAAGATAGAGACTCCTGGTCTGCGGACGCGGACGATGTACCTCGAAATCTTTGCTAGGTCTCTCCGCCTCGAGGATGATACGCCCGGGTAGAGTTACCTGGATCTGCACATGAAAAATATGCGCAGAAGGGGCATAAGTACACCACAGCGGTACTCAGTAAGTGCCAAGCCTAACCTCGATTGGGTAGTGACGAGGAAGGTTAGGGCCCTACTGAGAATAAACATAATAATAAGTCTTGCAACAGCATGAAATAAACAAAAATAATGAGTACAACTATGAAGTAAGACAAGTTATACAAGGCAACAATTAACACTCAGAGAATATGATAACATGGAGTGAAACAACTCAATGTCAATACCAACAACGAGGATCTCCCAGGATACCGTCCTGTAGTCCCTTTCATCAACTGTCCAAGGAGCTCCTGGGATACCGTCCCGTAGTCCAGCTGTCAAAGTGCAGGGGGGATCTACCGGGAATCTAACCCGCAATCCCAAAGTAAAGGTGCAGGGGGATCTACCGGGAATCTAACCCGTAGTCCCAAAGTAAACAAACAAAGGGGAGAGCTACCGGAATCCCACATCCGTAGTCCCAATGTAAATACGCAGTCACAACAAGAAGATATCCAGAAAATAAGTTTCAAGATACACAGCAACAGGTAATTCTAGCCTAACATGCTTCACGTAGTACAAACAAAGCAACTTGAGCAAATAGGCAATTTAGACCAACTAAACATGTTTTTCTAACTAACACAGGCTATAATTGTAAATGGATTAAAGCAGATAAAAAAGAAACTCAGTCTAAATATTTAAAGTAAAATCGAATTTCCAACAATTAGCTCAAGTACGCGCTCGTCACCTCACGTACATGGCATTCAATTACCAAATATCATATCCTAAGTGGAAATGTCCCCCACACAAGGTTAGACAAGCCACTTACCTCAAACCGGCTCCAAAATCAACTCGAAACCACACGTTTGCCACGAGCATCCGACTCCAAATGACCCAAATCTATTCAATTCAATTACATATCATAAATAACATCTCAAGCAACTCATTATACTATTTAATTTAAAGCTAAGATGTGAAATTAGGAAACAATGACCAAAACGTCCCTCAGGCCAACGTCTCGGAATCGGATAAATTTTACATTTTTAGAACCCTCGTACTCTCACGAGTCTAACCATATAAAAATCTCTCAAATCGTAGGTCAAACACCCACTCAAAACTGAATAATTTGGTCTATGAAGTTTTACCCATTTTTCATTCAAAAATCCGAAATTAAGGAGGAATTCGTGATTAGATTAGTGGGTTTTAAGCATAAGAGAGTAGAGAATCATTACCCAGTCGTTGAACTCGAAAATCCCTCGAAATTTCACCCAAATACGAGCTCCCAAGCTTGTATTTTGATAAAAATGGCTAACCCTCGGTTTTGAATTGTTTATAACTGTCTAGTCATTTAATGCATCGCGAACGTGGAAATAGGCTCGCGTTCGCAAAAAAGAAAAAGTGAAGGTTGTAAAATTCCCCTTCGCGAACGCGTGGAATGGTACGCGAATGCGAAGGCCTGGACTGGCAGTGCTACGCGAACGCGACAAGAGTCACGCGAACGCGATGAATAAAATGGGCTCAGCCCCCCAGGGCCAAATTGAACTGTGCGAATGCGATGGATAGGCTGCGAACGCGAAGGGGGAAACTACAGGGCTTCCCAAATGTGGGTCACTAAATGCGAATGCGAAGAAGAAGAAGTTTAGAGCTACATGAACGCGATAGGAGAGTCGCGAACGCGAAGAAGGAATTAAACCTGCAACTGCTGAAGGATTTTATGCAACCTTTCACAACTCCAAAATGCTCCGTTGAGCACCCGAAATACACCCGAGGCCCCTGGGACCTCAACCAAACCTACGGACATATTCCATAACATTATTCAAACTTGTACCAACCCTTAAACCACCTAAAACAACGTCAAAAACTCGAATTAACCAATGATTTAAGCCTAAGAACTTCAAATTCTATCAAAACATGCTTTCGATCCAAAACCTAACCAAACCTCGTCTGAATGACCTAAAATTCTACACACACATCCCAAATGACATGATGGAGCTACTGCAACTTTTAGAATTCCATTCCGACCCTCGGATCAAAATCTCACTATCGGACTAGAAACTTCAAAAATTCAAACTTCGGCATTTCAAGCCTAAATCAGCTACGGACCTCCAAAATACATTCCGAACGCGCTCCCAACCCCAAAATAACCTAACGGAGCTAACGGAACCATCGGATTTCCATTCTAATGTCGTCTTCATACTGTTCTGACTACGGGTAACTTTCTAACACTTAAGCTCTCATTTAGGGACTAAGTGTCCCAAAAAACTGTCTGAAACCCTACATCAAACGTCCTGACAAACCAAAATAGAAGAAATGAACTTAGGGGAAGCAGTTAATAGGGGATCGGGGCGTTAATTCTTAAGACGACCGGCTGGGTCATCACACTTCTGGCTAATGGTGATTGATCTCGACCGATGATGGAGTCGAAGCGACCGTGGGGAGATCTGGCCAGCTTTCAATTCTAGCTGCATCATAGTAAGACGTGTCCTGCGGTAGTGGTTGTATAGGAATGGTTCTTCTATGCTTCCTAACAAAGTGTAGGATTTTTCTGCTATCTCCACCCATCCGCTGTTGTATTCTGCTTCCGGGACAATCATCGTTATTTTCCTGTCTCCCTGCCAGACTTCTATTCTTAAGTATCTGCCATCAAGCGAGAAGGAGGAAGGACCTCTTTTCGCCAATAGATCACTTAGTCGGAATAAGCGGTCTTAGGTTGTGTCACGACCCAAACCCCGGTCGTGATGGCGCCCAACACATTGCTAGGCAAGCCCGACCATTACCCGTTAGCCAATCTAATTATTAACTCAAAGTTTCTAATTTAGGTAAAATATCCTGATTTCATAATAATGAAAAGAGCAAAAATCAAAACAACTGAAATAACAGCCCAACAAGATCTGGTGTCACAAGTCCGAGCCTCTAAACATCTGAATAATACCCTATACAACCAAGTCTAAAGCAGTAGTACAAGAGATAACGGAAAGGAGAGATCAGGTCCTGCGGACGCCGGCAGCTACCTCGATAACTCCGCAGTAAGCTGAAGCAGCAGCAAAATATGTATATCAACTGCCCTCCTGAATCCCTGTATCTGCACACAAGGTGCAGGGAGTAGAGTGAGTACTCCAACTCAGTGGTAATAAAAGTGAATAACAACTGAAAGTACAAAATCCCAAAAAA
>MU702296.1:36120-82174 GCA_026770625.1 Nicotiana glauca | reverse complement strand
TTGAGAAGGTGTTGGTCAGGCTTGCCCAGCCTCGCGGCAGGGCGCCATCATGACCGGGTTTGGGGTCGTGACAGTTTTTATCCCCTCTTTGCTGATATCAAAAAGGGGGAAAAGACTGTACATATATTCGTGCAGGCACATCCATTGCAGGGGAAGTCGACTATAGCTACTACATGAGAAGACGACTAAAGGAAGTAGTCCCAATGGCACCTATTGTGGGGTAGTCAACTGCACTTATTGAGGGAGAGTAAAATACAGGGAAGTTAACTGATGTTTAAATATACTGTTATGTTTTAGTTTTAATGATGAAAAATAATATAATAAATTTTAGTGTAGGGACTCAAGGTAATC
The DNA here is from genome assembly GCA_026770625.1 of Nicotiana glauca. NCBI lineage: Eukaryota > Viridiplantae > Streptophyta > Magnoliopsida > Solanales > Solanaceae > Nicotiana > Nicotiana glauca. The sequence continues at coordinate 81,823 of MU702296.1, read as the reverse complement.
AACCAAGATCGATTGATTGAAGGGAGAAATCAATCAAAGATTAGTTGAAGCACTCAAAAACAAAAGAAGCAATGAGAATCCGGCAAGAAAATCAATCAGAGATTGCTTGAAGAGTTAAAAACAAAAAGAAGCATTGAAGATGGAAGGACCCAGATTTAAGGAGCAAATCCGGTGCTATCAAGACTTAAAGATGGAAAGCTGTCAAAGTCCACACATCAAGGAAGAGTAACGGGAATTAACCTTATTCTTGGAAAAAATTAATTTCTTCTAAGGATCAAATCTCTTGGGTTGGCAAATCTCTTTAGTAACAGTCTCCTACAAAGTATTTATACGCAACCTTAGGACTTAGAGGGATATACTTTGATCGAACCAATTACCCTCTCTTTGTTCTACTGCAAATAAACATTGTAGCTCTTCTAGATCTGCTATGTAACAAGTTAAATAAGAAAGAGAGAAAAACACTGGTGAGGCAATGTATCAAGAAAATACGAGTGACATAGAAACTGGGTTGTTAGTGTAAACTACACCATTAACTTTGTACTCAAGAAACTCAATCACTGAAAGAGAACTCCCTTGCAACCCAAGGGGATTGGACTAGGATTCACATTGAATTCGAACCAGTATAAAAACTCCGGTGTCTTTAATTCCTGCACTTTACTTCTGCATTTTAATTTTGCACTTCTTAATATTTCCGTTTGAAACCTCGATTCAAACATTGAAATTCTTGGATAGTCACGAGAAATCCGGCTTCACTACTACATCTAGTCGACTAATTGGAAAACTGGTCAATTTATAATAATTAATTTTAGAAATAATCAATTCACCTCCCTTCTTGTACTTTCAGAATATTCACTCACATTGAATTCATCTTTAAGCTTGTTGTATGTTTTATTTAATCTCTTAAATTGTTACTCTAGATTAATTTTAGTTAAATATTCATACATTAGGATACGCTTGAATAGATTAATTGTTTGATTTAATTTAGTTGATAGTTAATCACAAGTCTCAGTGGGTACGATATCTTGACTTACAATCCTATATTACTTGTCGATCATGTATACTTGCGTGTGCGTTTGAGAGCAACATACTATTATTATATTCACTATCATCAAGTACTTTAAAATTAAAAGATCACTAATATTATGTCCCCCGTCACTAAGCAACTTTATGCGAAAGACCGAGTGAGTTCTTGCTACAAGTTTTGTGATACATAAGGTAAAGTTTGAGTGACTTAATTCATTGTTAAATTTTAGCGTTTTCCGTGCGAAACAAATAAAAATGAATGGCCATTTATTAACTTGCGACATGAACATCACACCATGACCTATAAAAAACTTGATTCTCCATAAAGTATTGCATAACATTGCATCTCAATAATAAAAATATAGAATTACATGAGATAGTTTTCTAATTTGAAAAGCTCCAAAATATTTAACACTATTTCACTAATAATAATGTTCTACACGACGAACTTTCAGTTAACTTCAATAATTCATATCCATTTAATCATTCACTTGTTTTTATGTGATTTCTCTTTCTTTAACTATCTTTTCGACCAATTATTTATTGTATATATTATAATCAAATTAATATTTCAAACTTTGTATTTATGAAACAATATCAAATAAATGCGCCAAAGGGTGTCATATTTGATTTATAAGTTGATACCACATAAATATTGTCTTTTTCGTTTTCGTTTGGAGCCTAATTAATATTATAATTCGCACTGAAAAATCTTACTTTAAGAGTAAAGTGCTTCCATCAAAAGTGACTCCATTCAGATGATTCAAACTAGATAGTCAATTGTGAACTACCCGCTGCAAAATCATTAGATTAAGATGTGATTCACTATTTAAGGGTGGTACTATTTTAAAGCACATTGGCTCAGTAATTTCATAATTGACCAAGAATAAACCAGGAAAAAATAGGAGAAAGAAAAACCAGGCCAAGAAGACTTATGTTTACACTCTAAAATGGATAATAATTAAATTTACAAGTAATTTTAAAAATATGCGAATTAATTCAATACAAATGATAAATTATGTTAGATTCGACAGATAAAGATCGTGATAAATTGTCAAACCAATTATAGGGAATGAACTCGGACTCAATACTTTGATATAATGCCTACCTTCGATCCCGGACTCATAATAGTGAAGAACTGATGCAGAACAATAAGAACTTTAGATATCAGAGAAAACAAGAATAAAATTGCTTTGCTATGCGTGTTACAATCATCCTAATGAATAATCAGACTCCCCTTTATATAGTAGGGGATTTTACCCTAGTACAATTCGATAAAAGAAAAAAAATCTTCCATTTTACTAATTACTGATCCTCTGCCGATACGTGTTGAGATTCACATCGTGATACTCTGCTGGGCGCGGATATCACGGCCCTTTGTTGGTCGTGCTCGATTATCTGATAACTTTTGTGAAGTTCGAGGATTCGAATCGATCCTAGGGGCGTGACTCTGATTCCTCAGATGTCAGGTGTTTGCCCGGCTCTGGGGGCTCCTTGCCTCGATTTCGACTCCTCAAATACATTCCTGCTCCGTGTATTTCATCGGGAACTGTGGCATCCAAAGGGCTCGATTTCACCCGCATACAGATAGTCCCCTCGTTTCTCGGAGAGTAAGTTTATGAAAATGACGAGAAACGACATTAGCGCTTCGATTCCTTCTCCAATACGTCGTGGTAGAAACGATAGAGAATTCGAAATGTTCCATCAATTGTGTCATTATTACTTCAAACATGCGTCAGTCATCGGCAGGTCGTCCCTGAATGCGAAACGGTGTGATCCTTCTATAAATACTTCCTTCCTTTATTCATTCTCACCTGTTGAACAAGCTTCTACCCTCAATTTTTTAGGATATCACTACCCTTCTTCATACTCCAATATTTTTACCTCTCGTTTTTGAAGACTTCTCAGCAAGTTGCAAGTTTTTATTCGCACTTGAACCTTCATCTTTCAACCTTTCTTCATTTTTTCAAGCTTTTCCATGGCCAAAACTTCCAAATCTGCTCCCCAAAAAATCACTTCTTCTTCTGAACTGACCGCCGAAATTGATGAAACTACCTACAATGTGGTCTTCCTCGAGAGGCCCGCTGCTGACGTGGCTATCGATGAACCAGTGGCCGAACCTCGCTTGAAAATGTATGTTCCCGGGGGTTTTTTGGTCGCCGATGACTTTAAGGTCGAGAAGTCCTCGTTGATGCAGGGTCGCATGAGGAGGCATCGAGATATATTTGCTCAATCACTAAAGATATCCTCCCTAAGGTCCGAAAGGACTGCAACTGGGCAGGGAAGGACTTAGTGGTCACCGACCCGGAGGAGGCCATTACTACCCACGTTGAGGGATACCTAAGTTACATGTATCCCTTCACACTGGACCCGATGAACCCGGTTATTCTAGACTTTTGTAAAAGGTATGAAGTATGCCTCGTTCAGGCTCCATGTCTCGAGTACCCGACTCGGACTTGCTCTTTTTGCTCTAGGACGAGCCCGAGGAGGATGATTTTTTTTGCGACCCATACACCGACCTCCCCTGAAGAGCAAGCGATTGCTGGGGGAAATAATAGAGGCCGATACTCCTCAGATTTGGGAGACCAATGTAGAGATGAAGGTTGAGGCCTCACACGATGTCGGCATCGCTCCGCCTGATGTCATAGAGATTTTGGGGTTACCTTCATTCACCGACTCTATGTTGGACGAAGCTCAGACGGTGAAGGAGTGATCTAACAAAGGTGCACACGATACAGACTATCCGTTTCACTCTTTTTTCGAAGGTATGGACTCGACCGCTCTGGAAGATTTCTCCAGGTTGGGTGACTTGTAAGTGCCGAGAAAATATCCATCTTCGGAGTTCGGCAGGCAGAACTCGAGCCCATAATTAATCAACCAGTTTCTCACCCTGAGTACGGATCCTGTCGGTAAGAGGTTGATAATCATCACCGTCCTAGAGGATGCCCTAGTTTTTTCTACTCTTGTAGGAGTAGCGAGTTACCTCTGGTGCCTGGTAACCGAAGATGACCAGGCGAAAATGAATGAAGTAGGTGTATCATGCATGTTCAACGAAGCGCAACAGGCACCGAATCGGGTAAGGCATTATTATGTTATTTCATCCTCTGACTTAGTGCTTGATATTTCTCACGTTTTCTTCCTTTTATATTTTTGCATGCCTCGGTACTCCACCATAAGAGCTTGTTTTGATACCGGGCAGAGGTTAACCAGCTCGAGACTGAGGCTAAGGAGCTTTCTAAGAAAAGAAATATGTATAAGCTTCTCAGCGAGCAAAACGAAGGGGCCGTCAAGAATCTTCGGGGCGAGTTGGATGCAACTGAAAAGGAGCATGCCAACTTGTTGGAACAGGTAAAGATTTTCGAGTTTAGCGATGATGACTTAGCCGGCAAATAACTACTAAACTTTGCAGGTCTAGTAGAAAATTGACTAAATCGACCAACTCCTGGCTGAAATGAACCATCTCCAGGTGATGACCAATATCTGGAAGGAAAAAATGGGCCGGATGGCTTCGGAGAAGGAGACCGCTCGGTAGCACCTAGCATCGTCAGAGGTCCGACTTCGAGTGGCGCAAGAGAAAGCCGAAGCACGGGCTCAACAAATCGAGGACCTCCAAGCTAACTAGGCTCGGCCGTTTCTATGCCTTGGCAAGGAGCTTGAAATAATGAGGTCCGAATAAAAAATAATCAAGGCTGATACTGAAGAGATGGTGGCCTAGTACATGGCCGATGTCGAGGCAGCCGAGACCCGTCTGAAATTCACCATTCAGTACATGAAGAGGTTGTCTCAAAGGGAGACCCTCGAGGAAATTCATGCCCGAGGTTTCGACCTATTGGTCGAGATCGAAGAGGTGAAAAGGCTCGACGTTGAGGCCAAGAAATTGGACGAACACAAGGGTGAAAAAGGCTTAAAGGTATCAGATGAAATCAAAGATGTATTTGACCCCGGCGGCTCTAGTAATGAGGCGGATTCTAGTGAAAATCAGGCGTAGGTGCCTTAGGAATTGTTCTTTATTTTTGCACTTTGTTTATTATTTTGTTGAGGCCGTTTTTGTCGGCCTTTGTATAGATAATTTTGGAATGTATATAAGGCTCTTTATCCCTTCTGGAAATTTCCAAATCTAATACTTTTGGTTTCCTCGTTATAATTGCAAGGATTTCAAATGCCTTAGCATGGAATAAAAGATAGTAATAAGTTGTTGTTTGGAGGTTCAAACACGACTTGTTCTCGATGTAAATTTTGTTTGAAACTTGTGGGGGGCTCGAATGACCGGAAGTTTTCCCCAAAAGTGCTTGTTTATAGATGCTTTTAGACTATAATTTAGCCTAGGGTAACCTTTGAACTGGCTTCGAACATCTTCGAGTCATTTTTAGGGTGACTGTAGCTTTTTAAGTTTAGGAACTCCCTAATAGGCCTTGTGCCTCCGGGATTTGATAGCTCGTTCCATCCGAGTTATCTTGGACGACAATCCCCAAATGGGGGTGGCCGTAGCCATTTAAGTTTCAGCGCTGCCTAACAAGCTTGTGCCTTCGAGCTTCGATAGCTCGAGCTGTCCGAGTTTGTCTTGGACAAAACTCCCTGAGCGGGGGTGATCTATTGCATCCAGATAGAGGCAACCCTTGGGCATGATATCCTTGAGGAATTAAATATAATAGTCTTAAGAGACAAAATATATAACTGCAAGGTAGAAATTTTCCTTCATTATTGTACGTAATATACAAGATTTTAAGTGTATACAATCTTTGTCTTGTGGCTTAGGTGGTCTATGTGGGCACAATTCATTTGACGGTTTGGCGCTTACAATAAATCCTATCCACCGAGCCTATACTGTTCAAGCACAAAGTTTCCTTCCTTTCTAAAACTCATGACTAAAATCATTACCCAAGGGTGATGCCCCCAGTATTCGAGGTCGATCGTCGAGAAGACTCGGATACTGTTGATGTGACCAATAACTCCGGTTCATAACTAGTCTTCGATTCTAAGTTAGAACGATCCATTATTTCCTCGTTAAAAACCTTGCTGGATAACCCATTTGGACAAAATCGGTTCAAGGGAAAAAGAGTGAAAAGTATGCTTTCAGGCCTAACAACTACATCGTCATTTGGCTGTACCCCTTATATATATATATATATATATATATATAAGGGGTACAAAGAATGAATAGGGTCGTACCTCAGCAGTAGTATCATTTTAAGTGGGTCATGTTCCAGTTGTTCGATAGCCGCTCACCATTCCCTGCTTCGTGTTTGTACAAACCTTTACCAGTAATCTCGATAATTCGACATGGACCTTTCCAATTTGGTCCCAACTTCCTTTCATCCGAGTTTCAAGTGTTTAGTGTCACCTTTTTTAACACCAAGTCCCTGACAATGAAATGTGGGAGGTTGGCTCTCTGGTTATAATAACTTTCGATTTGTTGCTTTTGGGCGGTCAACCTTTCATCCAATAGTTCCAGGCTCGTGCTCACGATTTCACTGTTTGACTTTTCTGTCGCATATCAGAACCTGAGACTCGTTTCTCCCACCACGACTAAAATTAGTGCTTTGGCACCGTAGACCAACGAAAATGGGTTAAACCCGATACTAGACTTTGAGGCCATACAATATGCCTATATGACTTCGGGAAAAATTTCTTTCTGTTTCCTTTGGAATAGTTCAACCTGTTCTTAAGGTTTTGGAGTATGGTTTTGTTTGAGACTCCACCTACCCGTTCCCACTAGGGTGATAAGGTGTTGATAATATCCTCTTAATCTTATGGTTTTCGAAAAATTTGCTTACCTTGTTGCCAATGAACTGCTTCCCGTTGTCACATACAATATCGGCTGACATTCCGAACCAATATATTATGTGGTCATAGATAAAATCAACAACATATTTTTCCCTGAATTTTTCAAAATCCTGAGCTTCAACCCATTTAAGAAAATAGTCAGTCATAAATAGTATAAATCGAGCCTTACCGGGTGCCCATGGTAGGGGACCGACGATGTCCATTTCCCATTTCATGAATGACCAAGGTGACAAGACCGAATGTAGTAGCTCCCTAGGCTGGTGGATCAATTGCGCATGCCACTGACAGCCATCACATTTTTGCACGAACTCCTTCGTATCTTTCTCCATGTCGATCCAGTAATAATCGACCCTGATTATCGTACGAACCAATGATTATGCCCCCGAATGGTTCTCGCAGGTATCTTTATGAACCTCCCTCAACACATATTCGGTGTCTCCAGGTCCTAAACATATGGCGAGTGGGCCATCAAACGTTCTTCCGAATAGGGTATTATCTTCGGACATACTAAACCCGGCAGCTATCGTGCGTAGAGCCCTCGGCTCTTTAGGATCTGAGGGAATCTTCTCGGTCTTCAAGTAATCTATATACTTATTTCTTCAGTCCCAGGTTAAGTTTTTCAAGTTTATCTCGGCGTTTCCTTCTTCCACTACCAATTTCATGAGTTGTACGAGTTGAATTCGTCGTCACCAACTGATGACCCCAAGTTAGCCAGAGCATCGACTTCGCTATTTTGATCCCGGGGAACGTGTTGTCAGGTCCATTCCTTGAATTGATGCAGTGTTACTTGTAGTTTATCCAAGTATCTTCACATTACTTCCTCCTTTACTTCGAATGTCCCATTGACTTCATTCACCACAAGGAAGGAGTCAAATTTAGCTTCAATCACCTCAGCCCTCAGGATTTTAGCCACTTTGATACCAGCAATCATGGCATCATACTCGGCCTTAATGTTAGTCAATTACACAGTTCTAATAGATTGCCTAACTATGTTACCCGAGGGTGACTTCAACACGATGCCGAGTCTGGACCCTTTGCGTTCCATAAACTGTCTGTAATAGGGTCTAGATACCTAAGGATGTCCTCGAGGTTAATGATAATTCTTTTTTGACCTATGGTATTAAGGTCGGCGTGAATTCAGCCATGAAGTCTTCCATAATTTGAGACTTGATGGCGGTTTAAGGTTGATATTCAATATCGTACCCGCTAATTTCTAGGACCTATTTATCCAATCATCCCGAGAGCTCGGGTTTGTGCATTATATTCCTCAATGGGTAAAGAGTCACGACACGTATAGGATGGCACTAAAAGTATGGCCTCAATTTCCTGGAGGCACTTTGTAAAGCGAGCGCAAATTTTTCCAAGTGCGGATATCTTGTGTCGGGCTCGCCTAGAGTCATGTTAACATAATATATAGGACATTGCGTACCTTCTTCTTCCTGATCTAATATTCTACTTGCCGCTATCTAGGATACTGCCAAGCACATGTACAACTGCTCATCTGCCTTCAGATTATGAAGCAAAGGTGGACTTGAAAGGTACAGTTTTAGTTCATCCAAAGCTTGCTGGCACTCCAAGGTCTTTGAGAAGTTATTCTTCTTCTACAGTAACAAAAAGATTCGATGGCACTTATCGGAGGACCTTGAAATGAACCGACACAAGGTGGCTATGCGTGCGGTTAGCCTTTGAATGGCCTTTACATTGTCCACCACGGCGATATCTTCTATGGCCTTGAACTTGTTGGGATTGATCTCGATTCCCCGGTTGGACACCAAGAATCCAAGGAACTTTCCGGACCAGAATTTGAATGCACATCTCTCCGGGTTCAGCTTCATATTATATTTCTTCAATATGTTGAAGGTTTCCTACAAATATTCCAAATGGTCCTCTGCTCGTAAGGACTTAACTAACATTTTGTTAATGTAAACCTCCATTGATTTCTCTATTTGTTCTTCTAACATCCGATTTACTAGGCATTAGTAGGTGGCACTGGCATATTGTAGTCCGAACGGCATACCATTATAGCAATGGTGCCATATTTAGTGATGAAGGAAGTCTTTTCCTGGTCACCCGGGTTCATTTGGATCTAGTTGTACCTGAATTAGGCATCAAGAAAGCTCAGTATCTCGTGGCTGGCCGGCACATCAATCATGCGATCGATGTTAGGCAAAGGTTAAGATCCTTTGGGGCATGCCTTGTTCAAGTGTTTATAGTATACACATATTTGCAATTTATTTCCCCTTTTAGGAACTACTACTACGTTTGCTAACCAATCCGGGTACTTAAATTCCCGAATGGAGCCTATTTTAAGAAGTTTGGATACCTCGTCTTTGATGAACATGCTTGACTTTGGACTAAGGCCTTATCTTCTGTTTAACCGAGTGGAACTTCAGATCCACGCTCACCTTCTAAATAGTTATTTCCAGTGGGATCCCTATCATGTCAAGATGGGATCAAGCGAAGCAATCTATGTTAGCTATAACAAATTCAATGAGTTTTTTCTTGAGCCCGGGAGTTAGCACCATGCCCAGGTATACCTTCCAATCGGGCAGGTGCTCGATCAACCTGACTTACTCCAGCTCCTCAATTGTTGACTTAGTGGCATAGTAATCATCAGGGGCCATGAAAGACGTAGGGACTCCGTAGTCATCATCCTCGACTGTCTCCTAATTTTTTGGTTTGGTTAGGGCCGGCATCGGTGATTGCTATTTGGTTTCTCCCCTGGTAACAAAACTCCGGATCTTTGATGTCGGGAGTGCAGATATCGGGACCACCTCATCGACCGTGAACATTTCTATTGCGGGTGGTTGCTCCCCATAAGCTATTTTGATCCTTTATGGTATGGGAAGTTTAAACGCCTAATATACTCATATTATGAATCTATGGCCTCCCGAACAGAGCATTGTATCTCATATCTCCTTCCATCATGTAGAACTTTGTTTCCGAAATAGTTTTGGTGGTGTTCACCGGCAGGGGTATCTCCTCATTACTAGTATCGTGTGTCATGTTGAATCCATTTAAGACTCGAACTGCATGCACTATTTGGTCTTGCAGACCCAGCTATTTCACGACCCTCGATCTGATGATATTGGCCAAGCTACCTGGATCAATTAACACACGCTTAACTCGAGATTTATTTTTGAGAACAGATATTACCAATGAATCATTTTGTGGTTGCACGATTCCTTCAGAGTCCTCATTGTTGAAAGATACGGCTCCCTACGGTACATAATCTTGAGTCTATTTTCCCTCGTAATGGACACTTTAGCACGTTTCAACAACGGCCCTTGAAGGATGACAACTCCACCAATAATTGTGTCAATGACGTGTGGAGGTTCCTCTTGCTTGATCTGCTTGTTGGCCTCCCTATTCCTGAAGTGATTTTTGGCTCGATCACTTAAAAATTCTCGGAGGTGCCCATTGTTGAATAATCGGGCTACTTCTTCTCTTAGTTGTCTACAGTCTTTGGTTTTGTGGACGTGAGCGCCATGATATTTACAAATCAAGTTAAGCTCCCTTTCGACAAGATCTGACTACAATGGTTGAGGCGACTTAGTATCTTGATGCATCTGATGACTGATACAATGCCGACAGCATAGACATTAAAGTTATACTCATATGAACTTGGTGTTTCCTTAGACCCGATTGGACTGTCAAAACTATTTTACTCATGAGTCCCTGGTTATTATGACCTCGATCTCTCCTTCTTTCAGTCCTCGCAAGGTTGTGTCTAGAGCCACTACTCCTTCAATCTCCATTGTATGATTGATATCGATCTCTGTTTGATCTTGGTTCATGATCTACGGCTTTTTTGGATCATTCACTAGTCCTGACAAGGTAAACGGATTCGGAAGGGGCCCCAAGCTGATCGTCTTCAACCCTAATTTTGATTGGTACCTATTATGGACGTCGGCCCAAGTTACCGCCGGGTATTCTATCAAATTTTGTTTCAATTTCTTTGAAGCCAATGAGATCTGGGGATTGAGTCTTTGGGTGAATGACTGAACGACCCAATTGTCTACGATCGGAGGCAGATTCATCCATTCCATTTGAACCCTCGATACGAATTTCCTGAGCATCTCGTTATCTATTTGTTTTACCTTGAAAAGGTCTGACTTCCTGGTCTCGACCTTGATGGCCCCGGCGTGCACTTTTACAAAGGCATATACAAGCATAGCAAACGGGTCAATAGAATTTGGGGGTAAATTGTGATGCCATATCAGAGCTTCTTTTGAAAAGGTCTCTTTGAACTTTTTCAGCAGAACGAATTCGATCTCATCATCCTCCAAGTTGTTCCCTTGATGGCACATGTGCAGGAGGTCACATGTTCATTTGGATAAGTCGTTCCATTATACTTCGGATTTCAATCATATGGAACTTCTTAGGGATCGGCTTCGGAGCTGTGCTCAGAGGGAAAGGCTTTTGGACAAACTTCTTGGAATCCAAGCCTTTCAGTATCGGTGGTGCTACTGGGATTTGATTGACCCTGGAGTTGTAGGTCTCCACTTTTTTGTCGTTAACTTCGATTTTGTTTTCTCCCGATTCTACCCATTTCGTCAATTCCTAGAGCATCTTTGTTATCTCAGGGTTGGTCCCGGGTTCAGATTCACTCGGGCTTTCTCTGACTGGTTCATTTCTGCGAATGTTTCCCCGGGATGGTTCGGGGTCAACTCTGCTGGGGGCGTGGCTTTGGTTCAGCAACTAGGAGTTGGCGTCGATCGGGTCAACGACCGTGGCTCCGTTAGGGTCAGTAAGGTGAAGCTCATTGCTAGGTGGGCACTATATTGTTGTTTATGATGTGGTGGCCAGATTCAGCATCGACATTTAAGTGAACAGATTGGGGATTTGATATCCTTATTTTTTTCCTAAAATTAAGATCTCAAAGAACAAGATTAAAGCAGAGCGTATTATGGAAATTTATTTCAAATTGCCACTATTATCCTTAGCTCCACGGTTAGAGCCAAATTGTTTACCCTCTAAAATGAATAACAACTAAATTTATAAGTGATTTTAAGGATATACAGATTAATCCAACTAATTCATATCCTCGCTGAATAGGTCCATCATAAAGGGTAAACACTTCTTATCAAGAAGTTCTCTTAGGACTTAACATATTTTGGAACATCTCATATTAGAAAACTATCTCATATAATTGTATTTCTGCCAAATACACAAGCAACCCATTAAACCTTTCTATTTTTTTCACTTAGACATTTAAACATGCTCTTGTTCCTATTAAACAATTAAACTAGAGCAAATCTATACCTATTAAACATGCCTTGGTGACATGGCACAACATGTGTGCCACACATTTTGAGCGTGTGTGGCCATTTTATTTAATTATAAAAAGTTTCTCCTTCTTCCTTACTCTCTCTCTCCCTCCCACCACCTCATCCACCTTCCACCAACCTCCGCCAATCACCATCCAATTTTTCCTTCTCTTGCCCGCCACCTTTCACTATTACCCATCTCTTCTCTCCTCTAAAGTCACAACATAATCATGCAACATTAACAAATTTTAGCAAAAAAATAAATGCCAATGTGGAGAATTACTAAGTGGAAAACTCAACCATAACCAAAATTGCTGGAAATAGCCGGTCCTACAAAATCTTCTAATTTCATACAGAAACTACCTCAAACAAATTCCCATATGCTAGATTTGGAGGCTAAGGTGAATTGAATGACACTCACCTACGGCCACCGAAAAAATTTCGTGGCCGGCCGGAAAGTACCACCGACAACCCTTATATTTCACTAATAAAAAACCTGGAACAATTGGAGTATGGCACATAAGATATCATTCAAATGTTTTCTAAAAATTGAGCCATTGATAAACCCATAAACATACATCTTCTCATTCACAAACTAAAGAGGCCAAAATACAAAAGCCTAAATGGTTCTTCGCGAAGGATCTTATGTGCATCTTCTCACTCATAAGTTCTGAAAAAGGAGTTTTTTTTAAATGAAGATTCCACGTGTCATATGTTGATTTATTTATTTTACCACGTATGCATCGCTTGTCTACAATTTAGCTTTAGTTTAGGTGATCAATAGAAACAAGGGCTAGTTTAAATGTCTAAATAAAATAAAAGGGTCAAGTTTAAGTGGCCACTTATGTATTTGACCTTATATTTTCTTATTATTCGCCATGGTATGAAATTTGCCGTAGACATGCAATGTTATGCAACACTTTATGGAGAATCAAGTTTTGTATAGGTCATGGTGTGATGTTTATATCGCAAGTTAGTAGATGGTCATTCAACTTTTATTTTATTACACGAAAAACGTTATTTAACGAAGAATTAAGCCACAAAAGTTTACCTTATGTATCATAAAATTTGTAACAAAAACTCACTCGGTCTTTCCTAGCTAATTGAGGTTGAAGAAATTCATACTATCTTATTATGTCCCTAAATGGTTATATATAAGGACGTACCTAGTGGTGAAGCTAGGAATTTACTCAAGGATATTCAAATTTCAAGTGAAAAAAAATCTCGACAAAAGGTGTTCAATACGTATTATATACCTCTAAAATATAATATTTTATCTAGATAGTGGTCAAGTGGTGTCACGACCCAATTTTTCCTCCATTGAGTTTCGTGATGCCACCTAGTCTTAAGGACTAGGTAAGCCTACTAAATTGTGGAATAACAACAATAACTAATAACAACTAGAATTTTTTTGAGATGAATCCCTTATATAATGAACAACTTTTCAAAATCTGGTAGTACAAGTCACAAGCCTATTTAAGAGTAATTACGCAAAATAATAAATTACTGCCTCGAAACAAAGGAGCCAATGGTACTAAATACAACTGAAGGTGACTCCGAGACCTGCAAATACAGTAGCAGGTTTACCTTGAGTCTCCACCGCGACGACCCCCACAACTACTATCAATTCACCTAGATCTGTACACAAACAATATTACATAAGTATAGTATGAGCACACCACGGCGGTACCCAGTAAGTATCAAGACTAACCTCGGTAGAGTAGTGACGAGGAATAGTCAGGACACCTACTTGTCAAACGAATTGAATAGGATATGATAATAAAACATCAAGAAAAAGACAACGAGGTGATATCAACCGCTGAGAGAAAAATCAAGTATAAACAGTATAATCAATGAAAGGGAGGGCGCGGATACTAACACACGGAAACCAAGTAAATCGAATTAACCCAAGCAATTCAACACTGGCGTAATAGAGACGGAGAAAAGTAAGAATGTATCTAATTAAAGAAATAATGTCAATTCGATCAATCATATCATGGTTAATACACCATCCTGACCATTTCAATCCTCGATCTCTTATATCATAATCTCAACTTTCGAACTTTCAGCACATATGGCACCTTGTGCCCATAAATCTTCCATCTCACTCTTAACAGCAAAATCCACATGATACACAACACAAAATGTCCCTACAAATGCACCGGAGATGTTCAAGAAAGTCCTATTTACATAATATAAATTAAATTTCAATTTCTAAATAAGTTTGGAAAATCGGCGAGAAAAGATGAAGTTGTTTCCAGAATTCATTCGAGGAAGAAGGTACCCCGTTAAATTTTAAAATGCAATATCAAAAGAATTACTACCTTTAACAGGGGAGTTGATAACTTAAAACTTAGTAGAAATTTCTTTCTAAGAAAAATACAACCTCAGACAGTTTAAGGGGATATAATGGAGGAACTAATTAAATTAAAGATGTAACAATTATTGAAGTTTGAAGTATTAGAACGCATAAATGCATCTATATAAATATGGTGAAGTATTAAAAACACTGTGGGTCCTAACACAAAGGATCACAAAAATAAAGGAATTCGACAGTTTAAACATTTGAATCGATAACAACAAATAAACACAACAGCAGAAAGTGCACGGCATCACCCTTCGGGCCTTTACTCACGTCCTCACCATAAGAATCAAAATTCATTTTTATTCTTTCTTGTTGCAGTGTGCAACCTGATCTCGGCCATATATTACTGTTGCCGCATGCAACCCGATCCAAATCATTTAATATTTTTATGACATGCAACCCGATCCATTTAATATTGTTGCGGTGTGCAACCCGATCCATTTAATATTGTTGGGGCGTGCAACCCGATCCATTTAATATTATTGCGGCGTGCAAACCGATCCATTTAATATTATTGCGACGTGCAATCCAATCCATTTAATATTCAAACCAACACTAATCACAAAAGAATCCCGGCAAGGGAACAATAAGGAAACAACCATATCCCGGCAAGGGAGTCAACAACAAGAGTAAACACATCCCCGCAAGGAAACTAACAGTAGGGATTTAATATGTTCCGGCAAGAGAATCAGCTATAACCAAATTTGTACCGATAATTAACTTCACAATGAAACATCAACTAAACAACAAGACATAGCAAACACGTGGTAACTATATCGGTAATCACGACAATTGGACATGTAACCTATTTGTACAAAGTCATAAAGGAACTCACAATTATGAGTATCAAAACAATAAAGAAGGCGATCACTTCAATTAAGTCAATTAAGGTTCAATGCAACACGTAGAAATTCAAGGAAAAGCTAGCAACATCATATGGAGCATATAGAGATAATTTAAGCAATTATTAAACTCAATCATAACGGAATACTCCCCACATTTTAACATAAGGTCCTAAGAACCCTCGAGCATATTTTCCACAAATAAGTCCGAGCACACACTCGTCACCTCGCATGCACGAAGTATAATTAGCATAGAAGACTCAATTCCTAAGGGAAAGTCCCCTACACAAGGTTAGGCACGATACTTACCTCAAAGACGACAAACAGATACTCTAAGATGCACTTCTCGGGTGAAAAGACCTCCGAACAGCTCGAATCTAACCAAATTAACTTCAAAGTACAAATAAAACACATAAGAGACTATTCCAGATCATAAATGAAATTCTAAAAATTGGTCCAAAAGTCGACTCCCGGGACCGCAACTCGGACCAACAAATTTTACAAAAACTGAATACCCATTCAGATACGAGTTCAACTATATAAATTTTACCAAATTCCGATACCATTTGGTCCCTCAAATCACGATTTTTCATTTTAGAATTTTTCTTCAAAACCAACTCCTTCCCCAACTCCAAACACAATTTAAATGATAAAAGTAAGGACAAATTCTTGGAATATATTTAATTATAGTTGAAGAACACTTACCCAATTGAATTACATGAAAAACCCACAAAGAATTGCCAAGAACCGAGCTCTAGAAGTCAAAATATGATGAAAATGGTGAAACCCTCGATTTTGGGATATATTCTGTCTGCCCAGATTTTTGTGCATCACGAACGCGAATGGAGGACCGCGTTTGCGAAGAAGAAAAGTGAGGGTGCTCAGGTTACTCATCGCGAACGCGACAATGCATCCGCAAACCCAAAGAAGGGAAATCTGATGGCCCAAGGACTGCTCTTCCCGAACACGTGAACTAGTACGCGAACGCGAAGAGTGGAACGGCATAACTACGCGAACGCAATAGGGGAACGCGAATGCGATGTAGGGAGAGATAGAGCTTCGCGAATGCGATGTAGGGAGAGATAGAGCTTCGCGAACGCGAGGCTCTAAAAGCGAACACAAAGAAGGATTTCAGGTGGTCAGCAACAAAGCTTCGAAACGCGAAGGCTGTTCGCGAACGCAAAAGAGGATACCAAAAGCAGAAAACAACAGTTCAAAAATAAGGGAAAATGACCCATAGCCCACCCGGAACACACTCGAGGCCCTCGGGACCCCGTCCAAACACACAAACAAGTCATATAAACTAACACATACTCGCTCGAGGTCTCAAATCACATCAAACAATGCCAAAACGATAAATCACACCAAGAATCGAACTATGAACTTCCAAATCTTCCAAATTCAAAAACTTGTGCCGAAACCGATCAAATCAACCCGGAATAACGCCAAATTTTGCAGACAAGTCCAAAATGACATGAAGGAGCTTCTCAAACTCTCGTAATCGCACTCCGACCCCGATATCACAAAAGTCAACTATAGGTCAATCTTTTCCATTTTCCTAACTTCAACTTTTCCAACTTTCGCCGAAATGCCTCAATTTACCCTACGGACCTCCAAATCTGAATCCAAACGCGCGCCCAAATCCAAAATCACCATACGAAGCTGTTGGGATCACCCACAACCCACTCCGGGGCCGTTTACTTAAATGTCCAATTCTGGTCAAATTGTTACTGTTTAAACTTCCAAAACTAGGTTCCTTATTCCAGTTCAATTCTGATTCATCCAGAAACTGGATCCAACCATGCACACAAGTAGATATACCTAATACGAAGCTGCTCAAGACCTCAAACTACCAAATCGGGTGCAATTGTTCAAAACAACCAGTCAGGTCGTTATATCCTCCTCCACTTAAACATACGTTCGTCCTCGAACGTGCCCGGATCGTTCTAAAGCCATCGAACCACTACATGAGCTCACCATACATACATCCGGAGGTGATTCTCCATTACCCAACCTAAGTAGAACTGACAATGCAATTTAGCTAAAGATCTTATCTCCTCCTTAGCCCATATCCTTAGAACATCACCCAGACCTCAACATCTAAATTTCATCGTAGGACCCGAATTCCACATCATCACACTGAACACACCCAAACAAGCTGAATCGAGCTAAAAATTCCAATCCCGAATACAATCACATGCTGCTCCACACAACTCAATGCCCGAAGCAACAACCTCTAACAACCATAGCTGTTTAAATAATACTCTGGATGCCGACAACACACCTCACATTGGACATAACCTTATTCCGGACCTCCACATCACTGTCCATGATAAAGAAACATGCGGGAACTCATAACAGGCTATGAAGTCAACAAGTCAAGAAACCCTCTCGCTCGCCATGGCCATTATCCAAATATTAGCAGAAAATACCCACATACTTCCAAACACTCCTCACCCCAAATACCATAGTACCACTCTCAGGTCTAAGAACCACATCTCGACCAATACAAGAAGCCCAACTGATGACTCATCATGGAAAAACACAAATTCTCACACTACACACCTCGTACATTGAACCAACAACTCAATTACGTAACACAAGTAAGGAAAAGCAAAGTAGAAGAATTTTCCAGCAAGTGTAACATATGCAACAACGAAAATATAGTTTTCATAAAATTGTTCCAATGAGGAAAAGCAGAACCCCAAATAAACACAAGGAAAGGGTATCTCATATAACATATGTTGCGGCGTGCAACTCGCTCCCAAATATTCATCCAGCCAGTATACCACATAACATCTGTTGCGGCGTGTAGCCCACTCCCAAATACTCGTTGAGCCAAAATGTTCGGGCTCACTGATCATATCAACACTGATATCATCTACAATGGAGTGCACAAATAAAACTGTGAAAAAGTGAATAGAAGCAATAAGACATAAAAGAAACAAGTACAACTAAGGTGCAATGAGCAATTAACCTCACGAGGGCTATCTCGCCCATATCGCCATAAGGCCTAGACAGAATTACAACATGCGTGGAGAATAATCACACCGCCTCACGGCTCATCACAACATAAGAGAGCAGCACATAACATAGGCTAGGGGCACAAATAATACCCATCCTTCCTGGTAACATGATCAAAATGACAACCTCATAAGAGCACACAAACTGAACCTGATACAAAATACATATTCTCGCCGACCTTCCAAATAGGCCCAAACCAAATCCGAATCCTTCCCAATTAGGTAAATATTCTTCGAAAATCAACAGTAACCTAACAATAATACATGCCATTAATTACCCCATTCTTAACGTTTCTCACAATCCACTAACAAGAAATAGCCCACATACGGGGATGTCTAGTCCCAAAACCTCAGGAATACTAAAAATCCATATCCGGACTCAACCACGCAGATCAAATGGTTGATACATCACTCACCTTCCATCATCATGTCTAAGCACCATATAAGATTTTGACCGTGGAACAAAACATGAACCTTGAAAGCCTCAGAACCCAGTAATCACCATGCTACTAGCCACGCACCCGCAAACCAAAACTCAAAGTCCTTTCCAAAATACACACTCTTCACATATGATAGCCAGTAATACCAACTCTCTATTAATTTTAGATATTGATTCGGGAGAAAACTGCAGTGTACCATATATTCTTTGTTCCCATAGAAGACACCCAGCTCAAGCTGTAGTCAAACTATCGAGAACCCGCCAAGATCCGCTTGCACACAACTAAGCCATCGGGACTGCACCTCCCCAACTCGACCGAATCACATAAACCGTCCAATACAAGAGTGTTGCCACAAGTGCCAGTAGAGAATTCTCATTCAAAAGGACCATTTACTTCCATTTCTATGTTGGCCTAACACTATTGAACTGACTCATTTCTCCAAATAGTCGATATGCAATAATCCCAATCAAAGTCCCAAATACAGATAATCCCAACATGAACCACTTAGCCAGAAGCTCATAAACCACTGAATTTCCTCTGAAGCACCCTGTCCTGCCGCAACCACGGCACCTACGCTGAATAGACCTTATATGAATCTAAAATTGCTCCTCCGACTCCCCTGATGCTGAAATGTAAATCCATTACTAACGTAGAAATATTGCAAGCCTTAATATCATCTCATGCAAAATATCGATCCTTGGTCAAACGCAATATTCAGGAATCCACTAATATTATATATATACATGCTTCCAGCCCAAACTGATATAAGTCTGGCTCAACAATCTGAATGCCGCCATTGGACTCCTCCACTTGGCGCAAAGCCATGGGAAACAATGTCTGATAATCCACAAAACTACTCTTCACAGCTCGCCCACACAATTCACAAGGTACTCCAATACCACTAACTACTCCCAATCAATACCCACCTCGTGACCCTGCCAAAATTGCGATGACTTGTCAACCAATTAAACCTTCCCAGATCGCACTCATCAACCAGATGTGGGAAACCGTTGCACCTCCATACGATCAACTGAATAGTCTCCCAATACCCCTGGGTCTTCAGTCTGAACAACACGTTGAAACAATGCCT
The DNA here is from genome assembly GCA_026770625.1 of Nicotiana glauca. Taxonomy (NCBI): domain Eukaryota; kingdom Viridiplantae; phylum Streptophyta; class Magnoliopsida; order Solanales; family Solanaceae; genus Nicotiana; species Nicotiana glauca. Next base: position 61,986 of record MU702296.1, on the reverse strand, counting down.
GAGCATCCCTGACTCCTTCATAGCCTGTCCGTAGAATCACGAACCACTGGCGCATGGTGAACGCTGAGAGCATAATACTATACACGAGTGGATATAAAGGAACATATGTTATATGCTTCGAGCTGAATAAATATCGCACGATAAGGAATGAAAGAAAGGGAATTTCCTAAAAGTTTTGTAGCCTCTCGAAGATAAGTACAGACGTCTACGTACCGATCTGCAAGACTCTACTAAACTTTCTTGTGACTCGTAGCACCTATGAGCCTATAGCTCTTATACCAACTTGTCACGACCCAATTTTCCCTCCACTGAGTTTCGTGATGGCACCTAGTCTTAAGGACTAGGTAATCCTACTAAATTGCGGAATAACAACAATAAATAATAACAGCTAAAATTCTTCGGAGATGAATCCCTTATACAATGAACAACTTCTCAAAATCTAGTAGTACAAGTCACAAGCCTATCTAAGAGTAATTATACAAAATAATACATCACTGCCTCGAAACAAAGGAGCCAATGGAACTAAATATGACTGAAGGTGACTTCGAAACCTGCGAACGTTGTAGCAGTTTTACCTTGAGTCTCCACCGTGACGACTCGCATAGCTAATATCAATTCACCTGGATTTGTACACAAAAAATATACAGAAGTGTAGTATGAGCATACCACGACGTTCCCCGGTAAGTATCAAGACTAATCTCGATGGAGTAGTGACAAGGAACAGTCAGGATACCTACTGGTCAAATGAATTGAATAGAATATGATAAAAAACATCAAGATAAAGACAACGAGGTAATATCAACCGCGGAGAGAAAATCCAAGTACAAGCAGTATAATCAATGAAAGGGAGAGCACGAATAGTAACACGTGGAAACCAAGTAAATCAGATAACCCAAGCAATTCAACATTGACGTAATAGAGACGAGTAAGAATGTATCCAATTCAAGAAACAATGTCAACTCGATCAATCACAACATGGTTAATACACCATTCCGACCATTTCAATCCTCGATCCCTCATATCATAATCTCAACTTTCGAACTTTCAGCACATATGGCACCTCGTGCCCACAAATCTTCCATCTCACTCTTAACAACAAAATCCACATAATATACAACACAAAATGTCTTTAAAAATGCACTGGAGATGTTCAGGAAAGTCCTAGTTATATAATATAAATTAAATTTCAATTTCTAAATAAGTTTGGAAAATTGGCGAGAAAAGATGAAGTTGTTTTCAGAAATCATTCGAGGAAGAAGGTAACCCATTAAATTTTAAAATACAACATTCGGAAGAATTATTACCTTTAACAGGGGAGTTGATAACTTAAAACTTAGTAAAATTCCTTTTTAAAAAAAATACAACCTCAGACGCTTTAAGGGGATATAATGGAGGAACTAATTGAATTAAAGAAGTAACAAGTATTGAAGTATTAGAAAGTATAAATGCATCTATATAAATACGGTGAAGTATTGAAAACATTGTGGGTCCTAACACAAAGGATCACAGCAATAAAGGAATTCGACGGTTTAAATATTTGAATCGATAACAACAAATAAATACAACATCAGAAAGTGCACGGCATCACCCTTCGGGTCTTTACTCACATCCTCGCCATAAGAATCAAAATTCACTTTTATTATTTCTTATTGCGGCGTGCAACCCGATACCAACCATATATTGCTGTTTTCGCGTGCAACCCGATCCAAATCATTTAATATTGTTGCGGCATGAAACCTGATCCATCCAATACTGTTGCGGCGTACAACCCAATCCATTTAATATTGTTGCGGCGTGCAACCTGATCCATTTAATATTATTGCAGCGTGCAATCCTATATATTTAATATTATTGTGGCGTGCAACCCGATCCATTTAATATTCAAACCAACAGTAATCACAAAATAATCTCGGCAAGGGAACAATAAGGAAACAACCATATCCCAGCAAAGGAGTCAATAACAAGAGTAAACACATCCCGACAAGGGAACTAACGGTAGGGATTAAATATGTCTCGGAAAGGGATCAGCTATAACCTAACTTGTACCGATAATTAACTTCATAATGAAATCTCAACTAAACAACAAGACATAACAAACACGTGATAACTACACCGGTAATCACAACAATTGGACATGTAACCTATTTGTACAAAGTTATAGAGGAACTCACAATTAAGAGTATCAAAACAACAAAGAAGGCTATCACTTCAATTAAGTCAATTAAGGTTCAATGCAACACGTAGGAATTCAAGAAAAAGCTAGCAACATCATATGGAGCACATAGAGACAATTTAAGCAATTATTAAACTCAATGATAATGGTATACTCCCTACATTTTTAACATAAGGTCCTAAGAACCTTCGAGTATGTTTTCCACAAATAAGTCTGAGCACACAATCGTCACCTCGCATGCACAGACTATAATTAGCATAGAAGACTCAATTCCTAAGGGGAAGTCCCCCACACAAGGTTAGGCAAGATACTTACCTCAAAGATGATAAATCGATACTCTAAGATGCACTTCTCGGGTGAAAAGACCTCCAGATAGCTCGAATCTAACCAAATTAACTTCAAGTACAAATAAAGCACATAAGAAACTATTCTGGATCATAAATTTTCAATCTTGATCAAATTCTAAAAATCGATCCAAAAGTCGACCCCCGGGACCGCACCTCGGAACCCAATAAATTTTACAAAATTTGAATACCCATTATGATTCGAGTTCAACCGTACAAATTGTATCAAATTTCGATACCATTTGATCCTTCAAATCACGATTTTTCATTTTAGAATTTTTCTTCAAAAACCAACTCCTTCCCCAACCCCAAACACAATTTAAATGATAAAAGTAAGGAAAAATTCATGAAATATATTTAATTATAGTTGAAGAACACTTACCCAATCGAATTACGTGAAAAACCCACCAAGAATCGCCTAGAATCGAGCTCTAGAAGTCAAAATATGATGAAAATGGTGAAACCCTCGATTTTGGGATATATTTTGTCTGCCCAGATTTTTGTGCATCGCAAATGCAAAGGGAGGACCACGTTCGCGAAGAAGAAAAGTGAAGGTGCTCAGGTTACTCATCGTGAAAGTGACAATGCGTCCGCGAACGCGAAGAAGGAAACTTTAATGGCCCAAGGACTGCTCTTCACGAACGCGTGAACTAGTACGCGAACGCGAAGAGTGGAACGGCATAACTCGCGAATGCGAGAGGGGAACGCGAACGCGATGTAGGGAGAGAAAGAGCTTCGCGAAAGCGAGGCTCTAAACGCGAACGCGAAGAAGGATTTCAGGTGGTCAGCAACAAAGTTTCGCGAACGCGAAGGCTGTTCGCGAACGCGAAAGAAGATACTAGAGCAGAAAACAACAGTTCAAAAACTAGGGAAAATGACCGGTAGCCCACCCGGAACACATCCGATTTCCCCGGGACCCCGTCTAAACATACAAACAAGTCATATAACCTAATACGGACTCGCTCGAGGCCTCAAATCACATCAAACAACGCTAAAACAACGAATCACACCAAGAATCGAACTACGAACTTCCAAATCTTTCAAATTCGAAAACTTGTGCCGAAATAATCAAACCAACCCGGAATGACGCCAAATTTTGCAGACAAGTCCAAAATAATATGACGGAGCTGCTCAAACTCTCAGAATCGCATTCCGACCCCGATATCATAAAATTCAACTACGAGGCAAACTTCTTCATTTTTCAAATTTCAACTTATCCAATTTTCACCGAAATACCTCTATTTTCCCTACGGACCTCCAAATCTGAATCTGTACGCGCACCTGAATTCAAAATCACCATACGAAGCTGTTAGGATCACCCCACGACCCACTCCGGTGCCGTTTACTTAAAAATCCAATTCCGGTCAAATTTTCACTGTTTAAACTTCAAAAACTAGGTTCCTTCAATTTTGATTCATCCGAAAACTGGATCCAACCATGCACACAAGTCGATATACCCAATGCGAAGCTGCTCGAGACCTCAAACTACCGAATCGGGCGCAATTGCTCAAAACGACCAGTCGGATCGTTACAACTGGCCACCTTTATAACCATGTGGCTTCGCCACTAGAGTCTGGACGTACCACTTGGGCAGGTGCAAACAGAGGCGGATCCAGGATTTTAAGAGCATGAGTGCACGATTATGAAGAGGTGGATCTAGAATCATGTGTTTAACTTTAGTCTCTTACCATGAACTCACAACAATTTTGAAGTTATAGGTCCAAAATTATATTCTTTTAAAAAAATTGGTGATTTTCACGTATATATCAATGCTCCGTACTGAAAATAATACCGTCCGAAGCAGGATTTGAACCGTCAGTTTTACTTGTAGAGGTGCACCATATGAGTCTTTGAATATGGGTGCACGAACATATATTTAAGTAATTTGGAAAAAATATACTGTAATATTATTATACATAATTTAGGGAGAGGAGTAGAGTAGCATTATTATACGTGAACCCATACGCCCCTGGGTGCAAAGTGCAAAAAGGCAACAATTTATTGCGAGGCACCCAAAGAAATGGTGTTTCGGCTACTTATTGCGTTAGAGTCGTACGTTCATAGCAAAAGCTGTGTAGAACAGAGACATTTAAGAGTAACTTCTGAGCAATCCCTGCACTTCTTTATTTTCATGAATTATTCAAGTGGTCCAAGAATCATTTCTAGATTCTGCATTTCCACACGGATACTAAAGTATTATTTGAAGTTTATCAAAGTTTCTATGTTATAAATTTATTTGAGAACTCGGGCTAGGAAAGTGAAACTTAAAGTTTTATCCAAATTTTGGATAAATTAGAGAAATTTCACATTTGATATCTTTATTTGTTCGTAAGTTTGGAAATAGATGATTAATCGTATATTTTCCTGTTGTTTCTAAATATCGGGAAAATATCGGGAATCCAACCCGATATCAATGCACAAGGGGAATTAAGTGAAAATTTTACTTACCACATACAACAACAACAATCCAGTATAATCCTACTTAGTGGGGTATGGGGAGAGTAGTGTATACGCAGACCTTACATAGACTGTTTCCGAATAGACCCCCGACATTCTTCCCTCCAAGGACTTAACACCTTACTCTTGGGGAAACTCGAACTCACAACCTCTTTGTTGGAAGTGGGGGTTGCTTACCATCAGAGCAACCCCTCTTGTAAATTAAATGAAATCAGTCTTCAATTAAATTAAAAACTGCATAGTTTATATTAATCTTAACTCCATTAATGCAATATTTGAAAATGTTTTACCAAAAAACAACGAAAAGAGCAAAAAGCATCTTTTCTTTTGGTTTCTTATTATACGTCTGGTATTCACTTTAGACCAAATTAATTCATATTCGTGTTGAAAAATACCATTTGGGACTACATGAAAGATGATTTAGTACTTTGAATTCTAATTCAAGATTGAGAATACTTATCACTCCAACGTAATCTTTAACGGTGCAAACAGCATCTACATCAAAATGACCAACAATTTCCCGATCACAAAAAGGACAGCAGATGTGTCTCACTTTGCTGCAAGTTGAGTGAGCAAATGTAGGAATAGGACCACCAAAAGATGTGGTGTAGTGGATGAGACTGTTTCTCTTTTAATCAGAGATCTCGGATTCGAGCCTTGGGTATGAAAAAATTCTTGGTAAAGAGCGCTTAATGGAACCCTACAACGCACGAATCCGAATATAGTCGGGCTCCAACACAGGTACCGGACAATCCAGTGGGAAACAAAAAAATGTAGGAATAAGGAGTTGGGACAACAATATCCTCAACCCATAAGATTTCTCGACATGTCATGTCAATTGTTTGCTACAAATACATTATTGTCATGTCCCTAGAGCTGTCAATACTTAAATATTTTCTTCTCATAATTCCTAATACTAAGTACATATTGAATTACATAAAATTGATGAACCCAACGAGAGAATTAGTGCTTTTTTTATTTATTTATAAAAAATATGAAATGATATTGTATGCAGATTGAATTTGCGTGAATGTTTGTACCTTTTGGTCCTTTTGACTCTTTTTTTTAATGTATATAAGTGTCTCGGAGTGGAGTCCGAAACTTAAATGATGATTTTTTGTACAAAAAATACCTTTTTATGTTTTAAAAAAAAAGATTACATTAATAGGTAATTCACAATATAATACTGTGAATTGCTTTAACGGAAATTTAGCCGTTAAAGCAATTTGCAGTATTATACTGTATTTTTTTTATGCAATTCGCAGTATTATACTGCGAATTGCCTAAGATGGGCCCAGCTCATTTTTGAAATAGCATTTCGCAATATTATACTGCGAATTACGGTAATTCGCAGTATAGTACTGCGAATTAGACTGATTTTACTGATTTTTGACCCCACCAATAATAATTAACTGACATAACAATAATTCAAATACATAAAATGCAGTATAATACTGCGAATTACTTTCTACACCCCAAGCTCGGACTTGCCTTATTTATAGGCGTTTCAATTTTATAAAAATTCATTCAATACTTAAACTTCAAACATACGTTTATTATTCTCTCTTCTCCTTATCAATCATTTTTTTACAATGCCTGAAGTGCCAAAAATAAGGGTTTTACTGTATTGGGGGGTGAGGTTGTGGCGGAGAATAACTTTGTGAGGTATAGCTCACCTCCACAGTGTTATGTTAAATTGCCGCTTAATATGAAGTACGATACATTGGTATCGTTGTTACGTAAAAAAATGAGTGAGCGGGGGCATTCGGTTAGCCTTAAAGTAACCGGTAGATTTCTTTATTCAGTGACTCCGCAGGGGTTTGCTTATTATTTTGAGTTTAACATCGAGGATGATGAAAATCTTAGAGATTTTTTGCGGATTTCGGATGAATACAGGGAATTTATTGTAATAAAATTATTGGAAATGTACGTCAAGGCGGAGGACCTTCCCAGTAATGAGGGCGTGCATAGCAGAGATAACCACCAGTCATCGGGTGATTATTCTGGAGCTGCTTTTGCCGGACAGATTGCAGATGAAAGAGTTTGCCTTGATTTAAACTTGTCACCACCGGCGAATGAGGAGCGATAAAATAATGTTTCCACTTTATATAATCAACAAGACGACTGGTAAACTTCAATTTTACTACGTTTTAGTCATTTTTTTCATATTTTAATTGAATTTGTATTAACACTCATATTTTTTATAGGGGGTACCGTCCGAATTTGAATTTTACAAGTTATGACCCTGCCCCTAGTTGGAATATGCGTAGGTATGGAGTAATGGACCACGGTGGTCCATCTGGAAATCATCACCAACATGAAAATATCCATCATGAAACGTCAAGACAATACGATTTGTAAGTAAAGTGATATAGCTATATCTAAAGTATTTTTCCTGAGTATTGGGCAACTTATGTTTTTGTTCTTTTTGTGCAGTGAAAACGAGCTTCTTGTAGCTCCTGACCTCACACAGTTGCCCATAGACGATGTTTTTACTCGTGATTTGGCAGATGCGCAGAGTTAGGAGGATGATAGTGATTATGACAACAATGTGGATGAGTCTGGGGATGACACACCCTTCCATGATGAGGGTGATGGTGAGGAGGAGGAAGTGAATGTTGAACCTGAGCTGACCAGGGAGCATGTTCTTCCACCTCCCGCTAGACCAAGAGTGTACGAGTCCCACATGTCATTTCATGAGCGAAATATTTCCTACCTTGATAATTTGCCAAGCATGCCTAACGTCGATGCCCTCATAAGGGATGATGATGAATTACGGTCAGTGATGTGGGATGAATCTAGACCAGCTGTTCTTATAAAGGGCATGTATTTCCCCGGTAAAGCTCACCTAATTAAGCTGTAAAAATCTACAGTACAAGAGAGTGTCGTGAGATGATGGTAAGTGAGTCAACTACGGAAAAATACAAGGTTGTATGTCGTAGGTGATTTATGGGTTGTCACTGGATGCTGCGTGCCACAAAGAAGAAATCAGGTTTGTGGAAAGTGGGTAAATTTATTAGCGAGCACAGATGTGAAATGGACACATTCAATGAGAATCACTTCAACTTGGATGTTGACTTGATTTCCCTTGTCTTGATTCTATTTTTGGAAGTGTCCATTAGGTTCAAGATTAAAGAGTGTATTACAGCCGTTCACCAGGAGTATGGTTGTACTATAACCAAAAGAAAGGCATATCTCGGTCGCAAACGTGCCTTTGAACCTATTTATGGCGACTGAGATAAGTCTTTTTCAAATCTGCCTAGGTACATGGTTGCACTGCAGCACTTTAACCCCGGAATTGTTATTGAATGGAGGCGTGAGCGAAGTCCGGACAGACCGGAATATATTTTCAACTATGTGTTTTGGTCATTTAAACCAGCAATTGATGGTTTTGTGCATTGTTGTCCTGTAATTTCCATAGAAGGTACTCATGTCTATGGAAAGTATGATATTAAGCTTTCGATTGCAGTTGCAGTAGATGCCAACGGACAAATATTTCCACTAGCCTTTGCTATTTGTGCCAACGAAAGTGAAGAGACGTGGACGCGGTTCTTGAACCACTTGAAGTAGCACGTTGTCAAACAGCGTTCAGATATTTGTCTAATATCTGATCGCCATGGTGGTAGTTTAAGTTTTGTACGTCACTTGCCTGAATGGCATGAACCATATGCATACCACCGTTACTGTGTGAGGCACCTGAAGGCCAATTTCCAGAAGAAATTTCCTGACAAGGCCTTGTATGACTTAATGTGGATGGCTGCAACTGAGCACCAGCAGTGCAAATTCACGAGGCGCATGGAAGCGATCCGGCATATAGAACCACGAGCCTATACTTGGTTGATGCAACATGAGCTTCAAATGTGGACATTGCATGTTGATGGCGGCAGACGATGGGGAGCCCTCATTACAAACGTGTCCGAGTCATTCAACGGCTTGTTGAAATCTGCCCGTAGACTGCCTGTCACTGCCATAGTCCGCATGACATTCAAACAGAGTGCAGAGAGGTTTGTTGAAAGGCATGCAGCTGCATCATCATTGATGGATAGGGGTATTGAATTTATGCCAATACCAATGAGAAGATTTGAAAAGTACAGGAGGTGAGCACAGTGGCATTCATTTTTTCAGTGTGATCATGAACGGGGTGTTTTTGAAGTTAAGACCACTATCAACGGACACCGTGGGAATAATCTACAGACGGTGAATGAAAATAGAAGGTTATGTTCATGTGAAAAATAGATCATCTACCACATGCCGTGCGCACATGCATTGAAGTGCTTTCAACAAGTTGGATATGGGGGAACAAACTATATTGATAGGCAATACAGTGTTATTGCATACGTTGACACGTATAGTGGGAAGTTGCATCCATTAGGTGCTGAGCGCTATTGGCCGCCGGAACCTTTTAAGTTGGTATGTAACAAGGACTATTTGCGCAAGCTGAAAGTGCAAAAGAGAACGCGTATACGGAACCAAATGGATGTTGGTGAGTCCGTTTATGCGCGTAAATGTGGCATATGCTCTCAAACTGGACATGACCGTCGTAAATATCCTTCAGGTGGTGTGCGTGCCGGTGGTAATCCTGGTGCAAGTTCGTCCAATGTACCCAACTATCAAGGATACCCCTAGCCCTTTATTTTGGTATTATATTTTGTAATACATGTCTGTATTTTTGTTTGTTTCAATATATATGAAATAAAATAAATTTCTACAATCCTGTTACATCTTATTTTTTAACGTTATATTTTGATATGGTTGTAGCAATATTGAGGTATGAGTGTTAATAAACATGAGCAAGAATGTGGTATAAAAAAATTTCATTATGAAATAAATTAAATATGTAAATCGTGGTACAATAATATACTTTATCAATTATCTTGTCGTTCTTAAAAAGCTGTAAAGCGTTGTTCAAAAGCTTGAATGGATGACATTTTTTTTTTTTGCAGAAAAATTAAATATGTAAATCTCAGTATAATACTATGTTTTGTTGAGTTTTCACTTCGTTCTGAAAAAGCTCAAAAGCATGTGAAAATACTGTTTTGTTTTTGATAAATTTAATATGTAATTCGCAGTATTATACTGCATTTTGTTGAGTTGTCATTTCGTTCTTAAAAAATTGAAAAACATGTGAAAACCCTATTTCATGTAAGAGAAATTTAAAATGTAATTCGTATTATACTGTATTTTTGTGTGAATTCTTGACTATAAATAACGATTGAATGCTACTTATATTCTTCGCTTAACAATAACCAAAGTTTCTCTATAAGAAATGTCTGAACAAAATGTTTATGTCCCAAGGTGCTACTGCGGAGAAAAATACAGTTTGTTCAAATAGTGGCCAGATGGTGCACGCTGCTACTGGGCATGTAAGAACAAGCTTGAGGAGTTACCCGGCAAGCCTACATGTGAATTTGAGGTTTGGATGGACGAACCATGTAACCAGAAAGTACTACAAAGAAAGAATTTATGAGCTTCATTATTTATGTAATAGCCAAGCCGTAAGCGAGCGCCGAACCAATGATGAAATTGAGGCGTTGAAGACCAAACTCAACGAGGCAGAAGAAGAGAAAAAAAATTGGAAGAGCAACTCGAGTGGTTGGAGCAATTTGTAGTACGCGATCGTGATTAAATAGTGGCTTGTACGTGATAAGCGTAGTAGTGTATTTTCATGTTTCCCTTGTCATGTGTTTGTAGTAGTTGTACTGTTTGTATATTTAGATTTTCCGCTTTTGTATTTGTGTTTCATGTTCAAATAAAATTCATATTCAAATTTTGTTTCAATAAAAATGTTGTTATACTTGAGCTGTTGTCATTAAATACATAATGTTCAAACCCAGTTTTGTGTCAAATAAATTTAAAATATTATGTCGAAAAAATACAAATCTAAAATTGTCACTATCATCCTCCTGACTCTGCGCATCTGCCAAATCACGAGTAAAAACGTCGTCTATGGGCAACTGTGTAAGGTCAGGAGCTTCAAGAAGCTCGTTTTCACTGCACAAAAAGAACAAAAACATAAGTTACCCAATACTCGGGAAAAATACTTTAGATATAGCTATATCACTTTACTTACAAATCGTATTGTCTTGACGTTTCATGATGGATATTTTTATGTTGGTGATGATTTTCAGATGGACCACCGTGGTCCATTACTCCAGACCTACGCATATTCCAACTAGGGGCAGAGTCATAACTTGTAAAATTCAAATCCGGACGGTTACCCCTATAAAAAATATAAGTGTTAATATAAATTCAATTAAAACATGAAAAAAAATCGCTAAAGCGTAGTAAAATTGAAGTTTACCAGTCGTCTTGTTGATTATCTAAACTGGAAACATTATTTTGTCGCTGCTCATTCGCCGGTGGTGACAAGTTTAAATCAAGGCAAGCTCTTTCATCTGCAATATGTCCGGCAAAAACTGCTCCAGAATAACCACCCGATGATTGGGGGTTATCCTTGCTATGCACGCCCTCATTACTGGGAAGGTCCTCCACCTTGACGTACATTTCCAATAATTTTATTACAATAAATTCCCTGTATTCATCCGAAATCCGAAAAAAATCTCTAAGAGTTTCATCATCCTCGATGTTAAACTCAGAATAATAAGCAAACCCCTGCGGAGTCACTGAATAAGGAAATCTATCGGTTACTTTAAGGCTAACTGAACTACTCCGCTCACTCATTTTTTTACATAACAACGATACCAATGTATCGTACTCCATATTAAGCGATAATTTAACATGACACTGTGGAGGTGAGCTATACCTCACAGAGTTATCTTCCACCACAATCTCACCCCCCTAATACAGTGAAACCCTTATTTTTGGCACTTCAGACATTGTAAAAAATGATTGATAAGGAGAAGAGAGAATAATGAACGTATGTTTGAAGTTTAAGTATTGAATGAATTTTTATAAAATTGAAACGCTTATAAATAAGGCAAGTCTGAGCTTGGGGTGTAGAAAGTAATTCGTAGTATTATACTGCATTTTATGTATTTGAATTATTTTTATGTCAGTTAATTATTATTGGTGGGGCCAAAAATCAGTAAAATCAGTCTAATTCGCAGTATTATACTGCAAATTACCGTAACTCGCAGTATAATATTGTGAAATGCTATTTAAAAAATGAGCTGGGCCCATCTCAAGCAATTCGCAGTATAATACTTTGAATTGCATAAAAAATTTATTTTTTTAATATTTCGCAGTATAATACTTTGAATTGCATAAAAAATTTATTTTTTTAATATTTCGCAGTATAATACTGCGAATTGCTTTAACGGCTAAATTTCCGTTAAAGCAATTCGCAGTATTATATTGCAAATTACCTATTAATGTAACTTTTTTTTAAAACATTAAAAAAATGTTTTTTGTACAAAAATCATCATTTAAATTTCGGACTTCTGGGTGTGTACATTGACTATCCCTCGGTATCTCATATTTCCAACCAAAATAGGTATGGGATACTTTGTCCACCAAAAAATTAATTTCTTAAAATATTTTAGCACCTTTACAAGAATTTGTGAATTACGTTATATAATTTAAGAAACACTAATGGAGCACGATCGCTATTGATATAAGTTTAAATTTTGAGTAAGCGGAAATTGTGATGAAATTAGCTAAAACTTAAAGAAAATCATATTTAAGTCTTTATATTGTAGGTTTGTCATGATTAATTCTCATTATATTTATACTCTATAATTTACAAATAAAACTACATTTTAAAATAGAAGAGACGACGCATAAAAATGGCAAAAGAAAAGACTGAATATATTTCGGAAAATTTGAAAGTTTTGAACAATCTGCACTGCAGGCCATGCCAGTCTGCATGGCCGGTCGAAGACATAAATTTAAAACCGGCAAACAGGTCATAAATTGCAGGTCCAACCAAAGAAAGAATACTAGAATGGGAAAAATAATGAAGAATACTAGAATAGGAAAAGTTAATGTACTCTTTTATTGGTGATAATTATTTATTTCTCTCTCTTTACATTTGCAAATAGTATATCTTAATTTTCACTTATGAATATTAATAACCTTCTCCTTTTTTCTCGCTCTAATATATATACCTAAGGGTGTGTTTGGTATAACGGAAAATATTTTTCGTGGAATATATTTTTTAAGAAGTGGAAAACAAGTAGTAATCTTATTTATTTTTCGATGTTTCGTACGCAAATTAAGAAAAATGACTTCTCAAGAGTATTCATAAATAATTTAGATATAATAAACATGAAGTCATAAATTTTCAAACCAACAACCTTGTGAACCCACAAATTTTATAAACTTTCAAACCGCTAAACTTCTAAAATTGCGGAATTTCGAACCCGTAAACTTTATTACTAAATCCGTAAATTTTCAAACACATAAACCTCCGAACTCATAATTTTAAAAATTATAAAATTTTGAACATTTAACCAGATAAATAAAAAAAATTAAAACTAAAAAATATATTCAATTTTCCAAAATTGATTGATCAATCTAATTCGGATCATACCGCCTAGAGCTTACTATGGAGGAAGCGCTTCCCGCCAAAATTTCTCTAATCATAGGACTCAGGACCTTTATGTTTGGATTCGATAATTTTGGAATGAACAAAATCAGTTTTGGAATTTTAATACTTTTGCATTTCTTACTTGCTACAATACAAACAGTACAATGTATGTGTGTATATATATATATACCACACTAACTCTAATGACTAACCGCCTAAACTTTCTATCTAACAAACTTAGTAGAGTAGCTAATTACATAAATATCCCTAGAACTTTCTAGATTGTATGTATAACTATAAGGACTAAAATATAATAACCTATCAAGGGTTAGACTAAGTAATACCCTTTGTATTGGATGTATCATCAGTCATCTTCTTCTTCACTTGCTCCGCCGAAACACTGTCAACACCCCCCTCAAGTTGGAGACAGAGGAAATCACCCCCAACTTGCCCAAAATAACACGATGGTGAGGACCAGAAAGAGATTTAGTGAAAATATCGGCGAGCTGAGAATGAGTGGGAATGAAAGAAAGAGAGATGAGACCAACCTGAAATTGTTGCCGGACAAAATGGCAATCAAGTTCAACGTGCTTTCGTACGCTCATGAAAAACGGGGTTTTTAGCTATATGGATCACAGCCTGAATGTCAGAGAGAAGAGGAACATGCAGAGAAGGAGAAACAGAAAGGTCATCCAGTAGACGAACCAGCCAAGTAATCTCAACAACAACACGCCGCATAGAGCGATATTCGGCTTCAGTAGAGGAAAGGGATATGGAAGGTTGTTTTTTGGACTTCCAAGAAACAGGACTACCTCCTAGACTGATGAAAAAACCACTGATGGACCGGCGAGAATCAAGGCAAGTACCCCAATCGGAATCACAAAAAGCAAGAAGATCAAGAGAGGGAGAAGCATTAAGAAAAATACCAAGACCAGGATCATTGAACAGATAACGAAGGCAGTGTTTAGAAGCAGAAAGATGAGGGATACGAGGATCCTTGCATATACTGACTAAGATGTTGAACAGTGAAGGATAGATCAGGACGAGTGTGAGTCAAAAAATTGAGTTTGCCCAGCAAACGGTGATATAGAGTTGGGTCAGACAAGGGCTCCCCAATACCAGAGAACAATTTGCAAGAAGGGTCAAGATGAGAACTCACAGGAGAGAGAGAAAGACAATCAAACTCAGCCAAGAGTTCAAGAAAGAACTTGTGTTGACTCAGAATCAGACCATGAGGCTCTCGGAGAACTTCCATCCCTAAGAAAAAAGATAAGTTCCCTAAATCCTTAATCTTGAATTCCGCATCTAAGAAACGTTTTAGATCTTGTAGTTCCTGGAAATTATTCTCGGTAAGTAGAATATCATCCACATAAACAGCAACCAAAGAAATAGAATCCCCTGTCTTCTTGTAGAATAAAGAATAATCGTTGAGTGAGTGATAAATGAAATTTAAAGAAACAGTAAGACGAGCATACCATTGTCGAGATGCTTGTCGTAAACCATAGAGAGATTTCTTAAGACGACAGACCATATTAGGAGAGCTTTTTTTCCTAGGGGAAGAGGAACATCCCAAGTCTCATTAGCTAACAAGGCATCAATTTCTTTAGTCATGGCTTCCTACCAACCAGGGTGCATTGCTGCCTGGGAAAAAAAGTAGGTTCTTGAATATGGGGAATAGAGTTCAGCAAAAGCTGATTGGAAGGAGATAGGGTAGAAAAGGAATAGTGATTATGAGTAACAGGAGAAAGAAAACATGTAGTAGATACATCAGTTAAATGTATAGCACCACAGACATATAGGTATGAGGGTGCTTTATGTTCCCTAAGAGATCTTCGAAGGGCAGTCTCTATAGGTAAGGCATGAGAAGGTTCAGGTATGGAAAGAGATGGAGAGTTGGATGTGGAAGAAATATGTGGTGAGTCGGGAGTAAGATCAGGAAGAACATGTGAGGAAGTAGATGGAGATTCAGATGGAACATGGAAAGGAGGACTAGGGGGAGAAACATGGATGTTATTATGGAAATCATTGTGGGAGATATGTGTCAAAGGACTTATGGGAAACATGGGTGTGGAAGAATTAGATAAGTAGGCAAAAGGATAGACAAATTCATGAAATACCACATCCCTAGAGACAAAGATGTGTCTAGTGGAAAGGTTCAAAAGTTTATAGCCTTTCTTACCAAAAGGATATCCAATAAATGCACAAGCTACTGCCCTTGGATCCAATTTGCCCCTATTTTGAAAGGGAGTGGAAGCATAACACAGACAACCAAAAAATTGAGGAAGGAATAGTCTGGTGGTTTGTGAAAGATGATTTCAAAAGGTGTTTTATAATTCAATAGTCTTGTAGGATATCTGTTGATTAGAAAAGTGGTCCTGAGTAGGCATTCCCCCAATAACTGGTAGGCAAGTGAGATTGGAATAGAAGAGCTCTACATACCTCCAATAAATATCTATGTTTGCGCTCAACTATCCCATTTTTTTGGGGTGTTGCTACACAGCTTGTTTGATGAATAATCCCTTTGGAAAGGAAATAGGCAGTTGCACAAATGCTTGAGCCAAGTTCTAATGTATTATCAGATCCAACTTTCTTTATCTTTGTGTTAAACTATGTTTCTACCATAGAGATAAAAGATTTAAGTATGGTGAAGGCACTGCCTTTTGTGCTCAAAAGATAGGTCTGTGTACCCCTGCTAAAATCATCTATAATTTTAAGAAAGTATTTGAATCCATCATGAGTGGGTATTTTATATGGACCCCAAGTGTCAATATGAATAAGCTCAAAAACTCTAGTAGTAAAAATGTGACTGTTAGAAAAAGGCAACCTATGTTGCCTAGCTAAGGGGCAAATTGCACAGGGGTTTGCAGCTTTATTGGGTTGAAAATGTGGTAGGCTAACAATGTTTTTCATACTAGTAATTGGCATATGTCATAGTTTAATGTGCCATACATCTTGACAAGAAACAACAGAGTTAGCCATAGAATGAACAGGAGAATCAGCAAAATTGTTATCAATAGATGAAAAGAGAGCATTATTTGTAAAAGTAAGATGTCCAGAAGGGTAGTGTGTAGATCTCAGAATGTAGAGTCCATTACTGAGTTTACCAAGGTCCAAAGGCCTCTTCAAGGGAAGGCCCTGTATAGAGCATAGAAAGGCACCAAATATTAGCTCACAACCAAATTGATAGCAGAATTTATAAATAGAAAGTAAGTTGAATTTAAAAAATGGCACATATAATACTCTGTCTAGAATCATGTCTGGAAACAAAGACACTTTTCCAGCATGTGTAACTCTGATTTTGAAAGAATTTGGAAAGTTAACAACTAAAGGTTGGGTCAGGGTAATGATGTCAAACAAGATAGATTTGTCAAAGGTCATGTGTTCAAGCTCCCGAGTCAAGGATCCTAGAATGTATAAAGAATTTGTTAGGTAGTAAAGAAGGCAGCATAGGAGCTATACCAGCACAGTTAGCAGTCACATTAACCTCAGAACTTGAAGCAGCTTGTTGTCCAATTTTGACTTGTTGTAGGATTTCCATAAGTTGAGAATATTGTTCCTGATTTATTCCCATGATACGTGATGAATTGTGTTGTTGTCTTCCCTGATTATATTGCTGAACATCCCCAAATTCTTCTTCTATAGATACTGCATTCCCTTGTATCATATTTGAGTTTTGGAGCTTTCTTGTTCTATTCCCCTGCATGTTCCCTTGCATATTTGTCTTAAAACTGTTTGGATAACCATGGATTTTGAAACACCTTTCAATTGTGTGTCCAGCTCTTTGACAATAGGAACAAAACATATTTTTCCTGTCAGTTCCCTTTGCTGCATTGTTTCTGTTTTCTCCCCCAGTATTTGGGTTGAAATTCATCCTACTCTATCCTGAATATTGTCCAAATTTCTGTGTTGATGCATTAACTGAACTTGAATCCATAGGGGAATTCATTGTAGGTTGAATAGATCTTTGTCTTTCTTCTTGAAGAAGTAAAGAATATGCCTTATCAATACTTGATGTGGGAGTCATCATCATTATATTTCCTCTATAAGCAATGTATGTGTCACGACCCCAGTTCGCCCTCCGTGAATATGTCGTGATGGCACCTAGTCCCTATAACTAGGTAAGCCTAACAATACGGAAAACAACATAGCTTGCCGAATATTTAATTAAAAACTGAACAACTAAAAGAAAACTGTATATAAATGTCGCTCGGCACATGCAACTCAATAATGCGGAAGTCTACAATATCACCCCAAAACCCGGAAACTCACGGGAACACAGCCTAATAGAAGGTAATATACGGCTCTAACTCCAGAATGTCTAAATCAAAAGTACGAAAGAAGGCTAAATACTATAGATGGAGTAAAAAAGGAGACTCTTCGGTCTGCGGACGCTGCAGATGTACCTCGAAGTCTCCGTAGCTCTCCCTGCCTTAAAGGATAGTGCGCCTGAGATAAAGTTCCTGGATCTGCACATGAAAAACATGCGCAGAAGAGGCATGAATACACCACATCGGTACTCAGTAAGTGCCAAGCCTAACCTCGGTTGGGTAGTGACGAGGAAGGTCAGGGCCCTACAGAGATAAAACACATTATATGATAGGATAAGGAAAATAGTATAGATAACGGCTACATCGAGAATCTAAACAGGATAAATAAGGGAAACAAATAGGAAGCAGAAACAAAACAATATACGGAATACTGCTCACATCAGAAAGTAATAGCCGGGGATCTCTTGGTATCCTCATCATATACACTAGGGATCTCTTGGTATCCCGAGGATTTCTTGGTATCCTCATCATATACACTAGGGATCTCTTGGTATCCTCATCATATACACTAGGGATCTCTTGGTATCCCGAGGATATCTTGGTATCCTCATCATATACACTAGGGATCTGTTGGTATCCCGAGGATCTCTTAGTATCCTCAAATCTTACATTTACATGTGCCATGGATCTCTTGGTATCCCGAGGATCTCTTGGTATCCTCGAATCTTACATTTACACGTGCCAGGGATATCTTGGTATCCCGAGGATCTCTAGGTATCCTCAAATCTTACATTTACATGTGCCAGGGATCTCTTGGTATCCCGCACCTCAGTCCAGAACATAACAAGTACAGGGGGGATCTCCTGGGATGCCGTCCCATAGTCCCAATTTAAAGCACACAACAACAGCCCAAAACATTAGGATAAATGCTAGACTCAGAACAAGTAATAGAAATTCTAGCATAACATGCTTCACGTAGTACAAACAAGACAGTTTAAGCACTTAAGCAAGTAAGTCAATTAAACATGCTTCTCTAAACTAGCATAGGATAAACTTGCAATTCAAAATAAACAGATAAACAAGAAAAAATCAATTTAAGTACTTCAAGTAAAAATGGATTCCCAATAGTTAGCTAAAGTATGTGCTCGTCACCTCACGTACGAGGCTTTCAAATACCAAATATCATGTTCTAAGGGGAAAATATCCCCCACACAAGGTTAGACAAGCCACTTACCTCGAACTGGCACAATAATCAACTAGAAACCACGCCTTTGCCATAAGTATCCGACTTCAAATGGCCCAAATCTATTCAATTCAATTACATATCATTAATAACATCTCAAACAACTGATTCTACTATTAAATTTAAAGCTAAGACGCAATTTTAGGTAAAATGACCAAAATGCCCCTGAGGACAACGTCTCAGAACCAGATAATTTTTACATTTTCAGAACCTTCGTACTCTCATGAGTCTATACATAACAAGAACACTGAAATCGAAGTCCAAATGACCTCTCAAATTTTCAATTAAATGTCTAAGAACGTTTCCCCTAATTTCTATCAAAATTTCGAAATTAAACGTTGAAATTATCTAAATATTGATGGAATATAACTAGAAAGGATCAAAGAAATGTTACCCAATGATTTTCTCTTCAAAACCCTCTCAAAATCACCCTCTTCCGAGCTCCAATTTGATTTTTCCAACTTTTGAAACTATACCCTCGAATTCACTATTTTTGACCAGTGATTTCCGCTTCTGCTGTTAAGGGACTGCTTCTGCGGTCTCGCTTATGCGAAACATGAGTCGCTTCTACGATTTTCGTTAAGGACCCAAGATTCAGCTTCTGAGGTCCTTTTCTTGCAGAAGCGAATCCGCTTCTGCGAAATTCCCATCACTTCTATGGAACCTGACAGATATGCCCAAACTCGCTTCTGCGATGCCAAGGCCGCTTCTGCAGTTCCCAAGCCGCAGAAGCGAAAAAAATACTAGAAGCAGAAAAATTGATGCATATCAACTTCCAAAATTCTTCCATCAAACATCTGAAATCATCCCGAGGCCCCCGATACCTCAACCAAAAGTACCAATAACACCTAATACCTCATTCAAACTTGTATCAACCCTTAAACTACCTAAAACAACGTCGGAAACTCGAATAAAATGAAGGATTTGAGCCTAAGAACTTTTAATTTCATAAAAATACACTTTCGAACAGAAACCTAACCAAAACACGTCCGAATGACCTGAAATTTTGCACACCCATCCCAAATGACATGACGAAGCTACTGCAACTTCCGGAATTCCATTCCGACCCTCGGATCAAAAACTCGCTATCGGACCGGAAACTTCAAAAATTCAAACTTCGGCATTTCAAGCCTAAATTAGCTACGGACCTCTAAAATACATTCCGAATGTGCTCCCAACCCCGAAATCACCTAACGAAGCTAATGGAACCATCGGATTTCCATTCCGAGACCGTATTCATATTGTTCTGACTACTGATCACTTTCCAAATCTTAAGCTCTCATTTAGGGACTAAGTATCCCAAAACTCTCTGAAACCCAACACCGAATGTCCCGGCAAATTAAAATAGCAGAAATAAACTTAGGGGAAGTAGTTAATAGGGGATCAAGACGTTAATTCTTAAGACGACCGACTGGATCGTCACGATATGTTTCATTCAGTCCCATAAGGAATTGAAATAATTGCTATCTCTCCTCAATTGCCTTATTTTTATGTTTTGCTTCATATATGCATTCAACACAAATACATGGAATTTTGCATCCAATGCATTTAACTCATCCCAGATTGTCTTTATATTATTAAAAAAGGTTGCTATATCATTAGATCCTTGTTCAGTTTCTAATAATTTCTTTTGCGGGCCAAACAGTTGAGCTACATCGGATTTCCCATACCTATCTTTAAGTTGTTTCCAAAGATCCCTTGCAAAACTGGAATGGAGAACACTTGACCTAATTCCTTTTGTCAAGGAATTTAATAACCAAGCCATCACCAAATCATTGCATCGAGTCCAAAGCTCAAAATTTGGGGAATCATTTCTAGGTTTGAGAAGTCTTCCATTGATCAGTCCTAATTTATTTTTAGCTGATAGGGAAATCAGCATTGATTTACGCCAATCCTCATATCCAGTTCCGTCAAAGAGCGTGAATACCAAGTTTGTTCCAGGATTGTCCGAAGGACTCAAATAGAGAGGATGTGAGTTATCAACAACAGTTTGATTCTCAGCGAAAGGTTTCTCCTCCACCATTGTTATCAATAACTCGAAGCAGAAGAACAATTGCAATGGATGAAAAAAGTGAATTGTATGAAACGAAAATAGAATTGAAGATCGATCAAAACTGAATCTGCTGAATTGTAAACGTAATTCAAAAAAAAATTGTAGAACAGTATAGAAGATTTAGGAGATCGAGCACCTGTAGTTCTGATACCATGTTTGGATTCGATAATTTTGGAATGAAGAAAATCAGTTTTGGAATTTTAATACTTCTGCATTTCTTACTTGCTTCAATACAAACAGTACAATGTATAATTTTCTATCTAACAAACTTAGTGGAGTAGATAATTACATAAATATCCCTAGAAGTTTCTAGATTGTATGTGTAACTATAAGGACTAAAATGTAATAACCTACCAAGGGTTAGACTAGTAATACCCTTTGTATTGGATGTATCGCCAGTCATCTTCTTCTTCACTTGCTCCGCCGAAACACTGTCAACACTTTAAGGGTGGAGGGATTCTTTCGTCCCATCATATCCCTTAACGTGTGAATTATAACTTTACTGTATTTTTTAACTTTATAACTAGGGGGTGCATAAAGAAAACCAATAAATTATATCAAATCGATAATTCGAGCCAAATCAGAAGAAAAAATAAATAAATTGTGGTTTGGTATTAAAAAGAAATCCGACCATAATTTAGTTCGATTTTAACTAACAAAAGTCAAGCTAAAATCAAACCAACCCAATACATTTAACAATTTTTAAAAATATTGTACACATAAATATTTATTGTAATGTAATTTTTTAATATTTTTATTAAACTTGGACTTAATGTTCTTGAATGGTAAATAAATTTTATAGCAAATGTAGTAACTCAACCAAAGTTTAAATCAATACTAATGCGAACAAAAAAATTAATTCAGCACTAGGAAAGATAGTGTTGGATATCTATTTTTTAGTATTATATTAGTTTATAATGCAAATGCATAACTTAATTTATCTTTTTCTTTAGTGCATAGTTATGTTATTAATAGGACTTATTAGCTATACTTATTTTAGCATAACCTATATAGTATTTTAGATTATTTTAATTTTTATTATGGCTTATCAATTAGCAATATTTACTTTATGCATTTTTATTATCTTTGTTATTGAATATTCTAATATAATGCTATGACTTTTCTCATATTATTTTGTTATTTTCTTGATAAATATATTATATAGTTGTATCTTATTGGGACTAAAAAAATATTAATTTGGAGCACAAGTTACATATTTTGTGCTATGAAAAGTACATTACCAGAAAAAAATAATTGAAAACCCAAAAAAAAAAATGCCAGAAAAATCAAGATTTAAAAACTCGACTTTGTTTGTTTGGTTTGGTTTATAGATTTAAAACTCAATACCATTGATTGAGTTTAGTAATTAAAAAATTCGAACCAATCCAACCTATATATACCCAACCACTCAAATAGTAAAGGAACTGTTTTGTTTTCTTTTCAAATTTTTTGGATTTTGAAGTTCTAATATCGCGGTTGGTATCGTTTTCATGTTATTGAATACATTTTTTTTTTTTAGTAAAAGGATATCAAGTCAAAAATTTAATGGTTTGGCCTTTCGAAAGCAAAACATGTTTGAGGGATAATGCTACAAAGTAAAACGATTAAGTCTATCCATTATTGAGCATGATATAGACATAATATTATTCATCAAGTGTGAAATAGAAGTCTTTTCACTGATAAGTTATTAAAAAGGCTGATTAATAGATTGATTTTGTAGTTTAGAACGTTTCAAATAAACCTTCAAAGTTCTAATGACAGATTTATTTTTCTTTTTCTTGCTTTTAACTGTTTAACCATGAGCATCAACATCAATATTTTGTAGTTCTAATTTTTTGAATAATGAGTTATCTTCATATATGCATGCATGCAACATTTGTGGGCGTGTGGGTTGTATTTGTACACGAGTAAAATTTAACTTTGTTAAAAATTTCATAAATTTCAACTTGAACTTTAGATACACTAGCTTTCTTTTTTGTTTTTAAGAATTATACTTGTCCCCGAGTAAAAATTAATTTTATTTAAAATTTGACGAGAACTTCTCAAATTTGAGCGATAAGACATACACCTATTCTCTTTATTGCAGTGAGACATCTCTGTAACAGTATCCCAATATAATAATACTTCACTATAAAAATCAAATTTTGCCGTAACCAATTTTTATGTTATGTTATAGTATATGTTCTATATAACAATACTTCGCTATAACATCCAAAAATATTCGGAACAAACGAGATTATTATAGAGAGGTTTGACTGTATCGGTATATCCTCAGTTATACATGTACATGAGTAAACATTAATTTTGTTTAAAATTTGACTAAAATCTTCTTCAATTTGAAGGATAGACATACACTACTCATTTTTTGAGCTTTTTCAACTTAAACTTGACATGCACTAACTTTCTTTTTTCTTTTTTAAGAATTATTCTCTTGCTATATATCCTTTTCTGAGGCTGGACCAGAGAAATTAATCCTTCTGGGAAATATGATATTCAAAAAGATCATAATCAAGCAGCATATTATCAACCATAGCAGTGGGCCATTTATCTCGTGATCTTCACGTGAAGATGGGTCCTTTTGCACTCATAGCCCATAGTCCAGGATTTCTTAGTCACTGTTTAGCAAAAATTTCTTTCTAGTTTGGTTGGTTGCCTACTTAAAGTTTTATTTTATTAAAAATAATATGAGTTCGATTTCTTATCTTGTAATTTCCTTCTTATTTTTCCTTCCACTACCTCGAAAAAAAGAAACAAAATTTTAAATTTATTGGATATAATTTTTAAAGTTCTTATCAATAAACTTTGTATACGGTCAAAATCGTGTGTTTAGATTTTGTAGGCTCGAGGGGTCACGTCGAGAAACAAGTTCAATATGGACCGGGCTCGAGCCCGATGACAGAATACTATACTCGAAGATCGGAGTGCTTGATGAATACCGGGGCCGAGTATGACCAACCTCGAGATAATACCGTTATGATTTTATAACAGAAAGAGCGAGATTCCCGTAGTAGCCCTAAGATCATATCGTAAATTTCGGAACGGATTTGTGCTTGGTTGTTAGACAGCTGTATAATAAGATTCCTTACTATAATAAGAATTGTACCTTATTTAAGATTCTCATACTATATAAAGGGAACCCCAATCATTTGTAACGGATCAATTACTGAGAGGAGAATATACATTATCGCTTTCTTGCCTACTGTTCATCTGAATCATCTTATTATTATTTTATTGTTCATATTCATTTACCTCGAGATCTGCTTACACGATTGATTTGATTTGCCTTACTCTTAAATTTATACATTAGATTTCTTATTTAATTACTATTAGATTGAATCACATATCTTTAAAATCATAATTTAAATTTAATTGTTACTCGAATTTTAGGATAAACAAACTTATTATACATTGACATGTTGGGTTTAAGATTCAATAAAATTTTGACACTTTTATGATGTTTCACAAGTATATTCATATTACGTCGTACACAAAACTTTGTGCTAAGGGATGTTAATCTATTATCACAATAGGAGTTTGAGTTTTTAATCGTGGGCTCTATGTATTGGTAGTTATAGTGGATTTGGTAGATATTTTACGCTTAACAATTTCGCTTATCGGTTATCTATTATCAGTTATAAATATAGTACGTAATCCACTTGCCAACTAATAAGATATTGGGCGAAATGATAACGAATTAGTGATTATTGAACGATTTATCGGCTAAATCAAATAGACAACAAAAAGGAATTAGAGAAAAGGAAGAATTTAGGATATGTCACCTTGGAATTGCATTTAGTTACCACAGTGAATGTTTGTGTTGAAACCTATACCAGATTAAACATTTGTCCTCACCGCTAAATAAAAAGAAGTGATAGGAAACAGAACATAGTCCGGATAATATGAAGCCATATTAAAATTGTAAATATCAAATTTCTCAAGGGGTTAATGGTTTATTCGATAAAAAAATTTAGTAATCCGCTTTCAAATCGTTAAACCATTAATTATAAAATTTCATAATGTTCACCAATCATTAACCCGAGACTAGTAAACTAATTTTACAATTCGGTTAACAAGACTTTACTCCCTATCGCAATTAACATTTGCTCTTCTTTTTTTTTTAATTGTGAGTTTTTAATCTGATGAGCCCTTTGCTTCAAGGCTTCACTATCAATAAATTGGACTAGTTCTAATCTTGCAACTAAGACAAATTTAATAAACTTAAAAAGGTAACACTGAACAGAACACTAATCTCATTTTTTTGACGAATTGGAACTATCCTTTTGTTTCGATAAATAATGTTTCACTTATTAGTGAGGGACCAAATTCGAACGAAAAAATTGATCTTTTAGGCTTATTGAGACATCTAACCAAGACAAAGGCAGTTCACAAACTTTTAAAAGGTTGGCCCCTTTAGGTGGGACATTATTATCGTACAAAAATTGATACCTGTTACATATAACTCTATCTATCTATAAGTATATAAAAATATGTTAGGAATGGGTTGAAAGGAAAAATATAAGCAAATCTTTTAGAAGATGAATGAATCAAAATCTTTTACAAAGGCTGAAAACTAATAATTTGTGAAGTTTATCCGTTTTAACGGGGGCATTTGCATCTATACCCGCTTTTTGTATCACATTTTAATCTGTGCCCGCTTTACAAAAAAAATTGCAAGCGTACCCGCTTTTTCACATAACTTCAGCACACGGGGCTGAAGTAGCAAAGGCAATTACACAAAACTTCAGCATTTTAGTAGTTGGGCCTGAAGTTCAGCTCTAGAGCTGAAGTTTTTGTTTTGTAACTCGCGAACTTCAGCTCTAGAGCTGAAGTTTGCCAGTTA
>MU702296.1:13551-25183 GCA_026770625.1 Nicotiana glauca | reverse complement strand
AATCTCTTCCCCCCCCCCTCATCCCCCCATCCCCCCCCTAGCGTGTGTGCGTTCATATTTTTTTTTTTGTTCTTTTCATTCTTTTTTTGACCTTGCACTCTATTTGAATAATCACTATAAACATCATTAAAGTTTTATTTTCAGACAATCAAAATTTTTGTCACCAATACTTTACGTCATACAACTTTCAAAGACCATGTTAGGCAAAAAAAAAATTAATTAATTTTCATGTGTCATCGTCCCATTGGCCTAACTTAAGACTCACCTAAATTAAAGTAAACTCATCCACATTCTAAGACTCTTTTCCTCCGTTTCTTTCTCCTTTTTCTTTTAAAAATTATTCCACCAGCTAGAACTCTCATATACACATTTTTTTCCCTAAGCAAACAAAACTCTCTCTTATAGTTAATCACCTTCCTCTTCCTATTTCTTTGTATATTAAATGTACACATCAATACTCCTATTTTTTTTCATAACAGAAATATCATTCATCATTAATTTTTCTTACTACACTTTACTGCTTCATATAATAAGCTCAATCAAGTATTTATTAAAGTCATATTCACCAATAAGTCGTACTCTCTCATATTTTTAGACATATGATCTCAAATATTTCTCTTGATTAACCGTCTCTTTTTTAAAATTGGCGGTGTTGATATAAGCTGAAGAACATCCTCGTACAATAGTTTAATTTATGGACATGGTCGAATGTTCAAACTGTGGTGAGCAAATGAAGAAGAAAAAGGTCGAGGTCTGAGCAGAGACCAAATAAATCATTGGTATAATCAAAATTGGATGCGAAGTTGTTAGGAAATATACAACAAAAATTATTGCAAATGCTCAATGATCATTACTATTGAAAGAAAAATAACTTATTAAATCATAAAATCTTACAATGAAGCATTAATTTCAAAGAGTACCTGATTTCACTCAGAAAATTGATTAAATAAAAAGTATTAATTTAAAAATTACATTAAGGCCAAAAAATCTGAGATGGAGAGGGAGATCCGTGGGAATTGACGGATAAAAATTTAAGACGAAGTAGGTTAATAAGTGAATATGAGGTGATGTTTTAATTTAAGCCAATAGAAAATTAACACATAATAAATAATAAAAAAATTTAATCAAAATAGGGCTGTTAGTTTTTAGGATATGAGCGGGTCAAAAAGTTGACGTTAGGGGCATAAATGGGTCAAATTTTTAATGGTGAGGGAAATTTTTACAAAATAGGTGGACGGAGGATATTTTGTAAACTTAAGCTAATAGTTTAGGCACAACTTTGGTCCTTTTCCGTGGTTTCAATTGCAAAAATTTAATTAATAAATATAATAGTAAAGTTTCAGTAACCTAGTTTGAAAGTTAAAAAAGCGAAAGAAAGTAGTTTTTCATCATATTCATGTTATTGAATTCTATGCTATTCTTTATGCAAAAAGAAAAATATTTGAACTAGAAAAAACAAAATTTAATATCAATAGTTCTATTTGTGTAGCCTTTTCTTTTAAGTAATCGAGAGCAGGAATTTCAATAAAACTGTTTCAATATTCTTTGTAAGTAGATACACGAATTAGCTTGAGTCGTGCTGGGCATTGTCCTAAGAAATAATTTTAGTACTGTGAAATGTTTCTATAGAATTAAACAAGCTTACCTCTATTTTATTTAGAAGATACAGGAATCAAGAAAATATTTATATTATAATAATCCAACAAGATTGAAAGAGAATGGGACAAAGAAAATTTATAAGAAAAAATGGAAATAAGAGAAGCTAAGAGAAAAAGAGAAGAAGGCTAAGTAGACAAGCACTTCTGATGGTGGATGAATTGTGCAGCCAAATGATGGCTATTTATAATTGTAACTGCACATAACTTTGTTGTGCATGACAAGAAAGTGGCCGATCAAGTTTGCCACATTTTACACTTCTTTTGTCACTTAACATAGCCTTCTAGAATGGCTAAAACACTTATCCAAAATCTTTAAAATATTGCCACAGTCCCCCACTATTTTAAAAATACAAAAATAAACTTGTTGGATTTGTATGGTTCAAATGTAATTTTTCTTGACTATGAACCAAACTTAGACCAATAAAATTTAACTCACAGAACTACTGGTGATATGTAATATTTCTATGAACCAATAATTCTTATTATAAGTCAGAGATTTTATCAATTATATTTTGACCCCCGATAATTTTGTTGTTCAACGCGGTTTTGCGCCCAATAGGCCATGCGCATGCCTGGTTATTCATGAGAGCTCTAGAGACTAGGCCAAAATCTCATAGGAGAGACTTACTCCACTCTCATATAGGTGAAAGTGTATAATGCTTTGAAATACACCATTCATAAGGACTATGAATTTCATTAAGAGTTATAACTCAACCTCTCAATTAGTAGCAGTCAAACACTCTCTTTTAGTGCTTCAGTGTCAATATCGACTTGTTATTACCTATATGAACCTACTTCATGAGATCTCCAATCATATAGGTTGGGTTACCATCTCTATTGACAACATGTCGGTCTTAACCCCATCTCTTTTGAGGTTTGAATAATTAATTTCTTCCCACGGGTTTAGTCAGAGGATTGGCCAAATTTATCTCTGACTTCACATAGTCAATGGAAATTATTCCATATCTTAATATCTATTTTATGACATCATGTCTCAATTTCATATGTCTACTTTTACAATTATAAGATTTATTCTTTACAATAGTCATTGCCGCTTGACAATCACAATGCATAGACACATGAGGCAATGCGTCTATTGTTAAAAGGACATTAAGCGTAACGATCCGGCCGGTCATTTTTGAAATTTATGCCCCCATACCCTATTAACTGCTTTCCCCAAGTTTATTTATGCTATTTTGATTTGCGGGGATGTTCGGTTTTGAGTTTCGAAGAGTTTTGGGACACTTAGTTCCTAAACGAGAGCTTAAGTATTGGAAAGTTAACCGTAGACAGAACAGTATGAAGACGGCCTCGAAATGGAAATTCGATAGTTTCGTTAGCTCCTTTAGGTGATTTCGGGTTTAGGGGCGTGGTCGTATTGTATTTTGGAGGTCCGTAGCTAATTTAAGCTTGAAATGCCGAAAGGTCGAATTTTGAAGTTTCCAGTTCGATAGTGAGATTTTGATCCCAAAGTCGAAATGAAATTACGAGAGTTGCAGTAGTTGTGTTATGTCATTTGGGATGTGTGTGCAAAATTTCAGGTCATTCGGAGGTGGTTTGGTTTGGTTTTTGATCAAAAGCAAAATTCGGAAGAATTTTACAAACTTAGGCTTGAATCCAATGTGTTTTGGTTATTTTGATGTTATTGGAGTGTTTTGAAGATTGGTACAAGTTTGAATAAGGTATTAGGTGATGTTTGTACTTTTGGTTGAGGTCCGAGGGGTCTCGAGGTAATTTCGGATGGTTAACGGGGAGTTGAGGAAATGTAGCAGTTGCTTTATGTTTTGTTGCTTCTGGTATTTTCGCATATGTGGTTTGGGGACTTCAAATGTGGCGCCGCAAAAGCGGCTAAGGAGACTGCAAAAGTGGATTTTTGCCTTATCTTCAGGTTCCGCAGATGCGGAAGTAACACCACAAAAGCGGTGGCGCATCTGCGAAAGGGTAATCGCATATGCGGATTTCTGGTCCATTAATGAAAGTCGCAGATGCGACTAAGTCTCCGCAGAAATGGGACCGCAGATGCGCAAATGCGGAAATCGCTGGGCAGAACATAAATACTCGCCTTCGTGAAATTTAATCATTTTTCACCTCTTTACAAACGGGAAGAAGCTTTCAGAGCATTTTTTAAGAGGGATTTTCCGAGGAGTCCATTGGGGTAAGGTCTTTGGTCCCAAAACTTGTTATTATAGTTATTTTTATCATCCTAAGCATGAAAAATTAAGGAAAATTAGTGGTAATTGTGGGATTTAGGGCTTGAGATTAAGAGACTTTGAAATGAGGATTTGAGGGGTTATTTAGATTCCGATTTCAGTATTTTTGGTATGTATGAACTCGTGAGAGTTTGAGGATTCCTAAAATATAAATTTTACCCAATTCCGAGACGTGGGACTGAGGGAAATTTTGGTTATTTTACCTAATTTCGTGCCTTAGCTTAGAATTTAACTATAGAATCAGTTATTTGAAGTGTTATTTACATTACGAAATTGAATTGAATAGATTTGGGCCATTTAGAGTTGGATACTCGTGGCAGAGGCATGGTTTCGGATTGACTTGCACTTGTTCGAGGTAAGTGGCTTGTCTAACCTTGTGTGGGGGATTTTTCCCCTTAGGATTATTATCGTGGTAATTAAAATGCCTCATACAGGTGACGAGCGCGTACTTGAGCTAATTGTTGAAAATTTAGTTTTTCTTTAAGTATTTCAATTGAGTTCCCTCTTCTGCTTCATTTACTTCTGTATTTAGCCTGTTGTTAGTTTAGAAAAGTATGTTTAGTATATTTAATTGCCTATTTGCTCAATTTGCCTTAATTGCAATACGTGAAGCATGTTAGGCTAGACTTATCTGTTTACTTAGTACGAAATCTAGATTTTGTTGAATATTCTTGTGTTGCTACTCTGTTCTTTACTTTGGGACTACGGGACGGTATCCCGGGAGCTCCCCTACATATTTACTTTGGGACTACGAGACGGTATCTCGGGAGCTCCCCTGCATTTTTACTTTAGGACTACGGAATTGCATTTCGGGAGATCCCCCTGCACATTTATGAGCTGGACTATGGGACTGCACCCGGGAGATTCCATTGGATATGCTATTTATATTTGGGGACTACAGGACGACATCCTGGGAGATCCCCGATTATTATTTTGAAGCTAAGTTGTATTCTCTTACTATGTTTTACTTGCCCTTATAGTAGTTGTGGCTGTCCTTCATATCTTGTATTATTTAGTACACTGTTTAATTCATTATGTTAAATCCTGTATCTTATTTGACCTTAGTAGGACCCTAACCTTCCTCGTCACTACCCAATCTAGGTTAGGCTTGGCACTTACTGAGTATCGCTGTGGTGTACTCATGCCCTTCCTGCGCATGTTTTTCATGTGCAGATCCAGGTACTTCGACTCAGTCCTGCCACCCCTGAGGCGAGGCGACTGCCATAGCGACTTCGAGGTATATTTTCCGCGTCCGCAGATCAAGGAGTCTCTTTCTATTCCTGTTGTTTAGTATTAGTCCATTCTGTATTTTAGTTCTTGTTAGACATTCTGGAGTTAGAGCTATGTAGTACTTCTTAGCTTGTGATTCATGGGTTTTCAGGTCTTGGATTTATGTATTGATTTTGAGAATTTAATATGGTATATGCCGAGCGGCATATTTAACCACTGTTTATTTTCCTTATATCTGTTTAAGTTGTTTACTTTTGTAAATTTTGGTTTCTTTTCCACAATTTAGACTTACCTAGTCGTAGAGACTAGGTGCCGTCACGATGGATTATGGAGGACGAATCGGGGTTGTGACAAGATGGTATCAGAGCTCTAGGTTCATAGGAGTCATGGATCACAAGTCGGTTTATTAGAGTCTCGATGATCGGTACGGAGATATCTGTACTTATCTACAAGGGGCTATGTAACTGCTAGAAAAATTTCACTTCATTTGAGTTCCTTGTCATGCGAGATTTTTGATGTCACAATTCTAAACTTCTGTCTTTCTATTCTCTCACAGATAGTAAGGACACGTGCCACACGAGATGACCAGGCACCCGTGCCCCCTACTAGAGCCTCCAGAGGCCGGGGTAGAGGCCGAGGACAAGCTCGTGGAACAGTCAGAGCACCCGCGTGAGCTGCCGCCGAGGTACCACCAGCAGTACCACTACTCCAGCACTCCATGAGACTTTGGCACAGTTTATGAGCATATACACCACTTTGGCTTAGGCAGGGTTGTTTCCTCTTGCTGCAGCCACATCCCAGGTCGGGGGAAGAGTACAGACTGCTGCCGCCCGCACTCCTGATCAGTGAGTGCATGTTGAGCAGGTCCTAGAGGTTATTCCTGCACTGCCCACAGTACCAGTTCAGCCCGAGGACAGGGTAACAACTTCAGAGGATGAGTAACGGAGACTTGAGAGGTTCAAGAAATATAATCCTCCTGAATTTAGTGGGTTAGCATCAGAGGATGCCTTGGGATTTCTGGAGGAGTGCTACCGTATTCCCGCACTATGGTCATATCAGGATCGAGCGGGGTTTCTTTCACTACTTTCCTGCTTCGAAAAGCCGCATGTCAATGGTGGTGCGCTTATGAGTTAAATAGTCCAGATGAGGCAGCTTCCCTGACTTGGGTTCAATTTTCAGATATGTTCACGAGGGAGTATGTCCCCAGAGTCTTAGGGACGCCCGGCGCACAGAGTTTGAGCATTTGCGCCAGGGTACTATGACTGTCTTGGAGTATGATGTCCGTTGCATCGACTTGGCTAGACATGCTTTGGTTTAGCTCTATCTTAGGCTGACTAAGAGTGGGTTTTTCTAGACTGGTCTACTCCTAAGTGGACAACTTGAGAGTAAAAAGTCCGCGACTATCGACTGCACCGCTGATCGACTTAACCACGAACTTTTCCCTAAAAGGTATTTTTTGAAAAGTGCACACCGCAAACCACGTAACCGCTAGGTGTGTGCTTTGTGTGCATTTTCCGGGAGTGGAGGAAGTAAAATAGAATGACAATTCTTTAAAGCAATAAGAATGAACAATTCATATAAGGCAGTTTATCACATTAAGGCAATTCAAATAAGCATCATAAATAATCACAAACACACAAATCAATTTTATTATTAATCTAAGTCTGTTATAATTTAGAACCTATTACCCCCAGCAGAGTCGCATACTGTTATACCATTTTAACACGGGTTAAACTAGAGTATAACATATCGATAATTCTAGAGGTTTAATTAATAAAAAAGATTCGCCACCTAATTATTTTAATGGTGAATTAGGACATCAATTTTAACTAAGTAATGCTTAAAGTTAACTCTATTTTTATGGTCTGCTTAACCTTAAAAATTATGAGTAAGGGATCTAATTAATCCTATAGGGAAGGTTGTGAAAGTATCTTATATGATCCGTTAATTACAGTTAACTGACCAAATTTAGATTAATTAATTAAAAAAATATTTGGAGCGTAATTAAATAATTCACTTTGAAAATAATAATTAGTAACTGCCTAGACAAAATGTATAATTTAATGGATATACAACATAGATTAAGTAAACGGCCTTTAGAAAAGAACGTTGAAACAAACAATTTTGTGTAAACTTCCAATGTGATAAAGGTCCAAAATCATTGAACTCTACTTTAAAGTCTAGCAAAATCCATTTCATGAAAACTCAAGGTTTGTTTTGTAAAGAAAAGTAGTTAATAAACTTATTAAAACGTGATGACGGGAAAACAATTTTCTTCCCCTAAAACGTTGGTACGTTGTATCCTTTTAAGTCTTTATTTAACAAATACTTTGCCCAAACTAAAGTTGTAATTTTAAATGATAAAATTGATCATCAATTATAGGTTCAAATAAAAAAATTATATAGATTAACAAACTGGCAAAGTAAGTAAAAACAAAAGTCGCCATAGGCGACCCAAAGCGATTCACTTATTTTTTTTGTTATCCGGGGTATCTATAGAAATGTGGAATGTGATGACTCCATGCTCGTAGTGGTGTTGGGTCTCATTTTTAGATTCCACTACAAAAGTCTCGAATTAAGATTTTATGTGCTCCAAAGTGTACATGTAAAGAGAGGGAGAAACAAAATTAGGCGCATCATTTAAATGCTAGATAGTATGAGAATAATCACAAGTGAGATTGCTTTAAAGATCATACAGCAGCACAACAACAAATTATAGGCAAAATGCACGTATGACTATGCTAACAAGAGATTGTGTTTCATTTATTTTATTTTTTTACCATGGAGGCATGATACAAAACTTTTAATATAATAATTATAATGGTAGAAACGCGATTTTAAATGCATAATCTTTGGTAACAGAGAAGTAATTTTATTAATTAACTTCAATTTGGCCTACTGATTTGTAAAAAGTTTCAACTTTTAAACAAGCAGGAACGGTGCAGCTAATAAGACGGAAAATCATACTCTTACAAAGTGTCACACCTCTTTTTTCGCAACCCTATGACGAGGTTGAGTTAGAAGAGTTTTTTCAATTAAAGTGACATTTTGAAAAGGGATTATTTGTTATTTAGAGTCGCCATTTGGAATTGAGTTTTGGTGTTCCAAATCACCTTTTATTTGAATCCTTTTCAAAAGGAAGATTTGACTCTTAATTATGGTCTACGAAAACAGAAGACTGAGTAAGGAATTCTGTTGACCGAGAGGAAGGTGTAAGGCACCCCTCGAGTCCCGTGGTTCTAGCACGGTCGCTTTTATTGACTAATGTTTGGTTTGAATCAATTCTTGACTATTCTTGTATTTTATTGCTTATGGCTCGTCTATTACCACTTCACTTGATTTATTATTTATTAATTGTTTTGACCTAGATGCGATATGCACACAAGGTATTCTTCTTTCAAGCTGGATGTAAAACCAAGGTACGAAATGTACACCGGGTTAAAACATAATTATTGTAAACCTAAATGTATTGAGACGCGGGAATGCGCACATGACCCTTTTATTACTTAAGCATATCAGTACAAGGTTCGAGTATGAACACATGAGCTAATATTGAAAGCACATTTAAAATTTTTCTAGTGTATTTAGAGTATTTCAATTATTTTGTCTCTTTCATATTCGATGCATATATTTGTAAATTTTATTATTATTTTACTTATTGCAACAAGTCCTCAATTAGTTTGTGATTCATCTTGCTACCTAAAAAATGTATCACTCTTTTTGTTTTATCGTTATCAAATTAATGAACTGATTAAAATGACACTATTTAACAAAAATTATGACTAAAACAAAAGAAGCTTCAATAAAAACTATTTAAATAAAATTCTTGCACAAACAGTAACAATGAAAAATAATCATTCTTGTATAACACTCAAATTAGTAAGTATGCGCATGAAACCTAAAAATAAAAATGAAGTAAAAATTGAAAACATAATATTCACTGACTTTTTAATCATCAACACATGCTTATTTAACTAAACTAAAAATTAATAATCTTAAATTTACTTTAGCACAAAAACAGAATGATATGAATATTCAAACATGGACAATACTTAAAATCAAGAGATATGGCAAACAATCACAAAATTATCAAACAAGAACACGTAAAAATATGAATCATCATATATCCATTAGCACAGACCCACTAAATGATGAATTGGAATGATGTTTAAGTTGAAAATAATTTACGTTGAAAACAATAAGAAAATCTAACTTTAAACTAACTTTATTTTTTTTAACTAATGGGATCCTAACCAAATCCATGTAATCTGCACTACACTAATATTATATGAACAATTTTTTTTTTTAATAAAAAAAATTATATAAAGTAAGTAAACTAACTTACATGTAATAACATGATTCCTGAAAGATTTAAACTTAACTATCAATGGAAATATTATTTTAGGCCACGAGACACCCAAACAAATATTCAGTTTACTCTAGTTCGTAAAAAGAATACTGAAAAAAACAACAACTCAAAGATATAGAAACGGAAATAAAAAGATGAAGCCAAAATTAATCAGAACCAACAAAACTATCCTTATGTTTATGATAAAAATTCGAATATTACCTTTTTGGGGAAGCCTTTTTACAATAAAATCACATCCACAATCTACTGATTTCCAAAGCTAGCAATGCTAACTTTCTTAGAAGTTCGAATTCGGAACCGCAAATGAAATCTCGAACTCTGGCTCCAAACCCTCTTTCTTTCTTACTTGCACAATTTTACTCTTTTCTTTTCGTTCTTCTGACTTCTCTTCGTTCTTTTCCTCTTTCTTCTTTTTTCGTTCTCTTTTCTTTGTTATCTGTTTTCGTCAGATCTCCCCCCTGTTGTGTGTGTATGTTACATATATATAATAAGAGATAGTGTAAGAGTGAATTGTAAAGAGGAGGAGTGAAAAGTTAAGGAGTATCGTGGGGTGTGTGTTGTGAGTGTCGTTAGAGAATGATGTAGGGAACATGAGGGAGTGATGAGAGGGCACATGAGGGAATGATGAGAGGGAACGTGAGGGAGTGATGAGAGGGAACAAAGAAGAGTGGAGGGACAAAACGTGGGGGACAAGGAAAAAAGGGGGAGATGGGTGAGAAGTGAGGTATTGGTGAGATAAATGAGAAAAAATTCAAACATGGTATAAAATTAGGCGCTCACACAAAGTCTTCCTTTTTACATATCATGTCCCCCACAAACACAAGAGGCCTGACCTTTCCTAATAGAAACTAACTACTGCAATGTTCTACGCCAAACAATTTACAATCCTTATTTAAGTACTATCGAAAGTGTATACGATTTAATGGGAGCTTACTCTGGTAAGAGACCTGCTCTATTCAACTTAGAAATCATTGAGATTAATAAAGATGTGATGCCTATTCACAAGATCTCTAGACATAAATATGCATGCTCGCACCACTATTTCATATTGAAACATAATAGCATATATTTTCTATAGCCGCTAAAGAGTATAATAAGACTAAGGGTATAAAAGTCTACCAAATTTTCTGTGGACATTTTGGTAATTCAACTTTAAATTAAGAGCTTCCCACATATTATTATTATTATTATTATTATTATTATTATTATTATTATTATTATTATTATTATTACTATTAGTATTACTATTAGTATTACTATTACTATTACTATTATTATTACTACTACTATTACTATTACTATTACTATTACTATTACTATTACTATTATTATTATTATTATTATTATTATTATTATTATTATTATTATTATTATTATTATTATTATTATTATTATTATTATTTGTTTACCATGAAAATGGTAATAACAATTAAATTTTGATTATGGGACTTATTCTATCACGACCCGGATTTTTCACCATCGGAAATTGTGATGGCGCCTACTAGTGGGAGCTAGGCAAGCCAACTCTTACTTATTTTTTTTTTTTACAAATTATTATTTTAAAACATTTAGCAACAATAATATGATTACAACGGAATAAATTAATTTAGCGGAAGACTTAGTAAATGTTACTAGATGCGATACAGAAATCCAAACATAAATCACTACCCAAGAACTGGTGTCACAATACTAACGAACTTCTAAGAATATTAAAACTGTTCGTCTCGAATACATGAGATAACAGACTGAAAATAAAGATAGAGGAGACGCCGGGTTCTGCGGACGCCTGCAAGGCTATCTCGGTATCTCGATGATTGGAATGCTAACACTTGCACTACTACTGCTGCTGCTAACCGAAACCTGTATCTGCGCAAAAAAAGCGCAGAGTGTAGAATCAGCACAACCGACCCCATGTGCTGGTAAGTGTCTGGCCTATCCCGGCGAAGTAGTGACAAGGCTAGCACCAGACACTCACATAAACCTGTATAGTTCAAAATATATATATACAACAAGAATGACAGGAAACAACGTTAAATATTTGGGAAGGGAAAACATGCTCTGGGGTAGTAACAAAATATAATAGCAGAAATAGAATGAAGGAATTAAAGCCACTTTCAAGTTCAACTCATCTTGTTGCAGGCGTGCAACCCGATCCCACTTCATTT
>MU702294.1:5451-25790 GCA_026770625.1 Nicotiana glauca | reverse complement strand
AATGAAAACCAATAACAAATAATCAAACAATATATTACCGGCAAGGAAAACCAATAACAAATAATCAAATAATATATTACCGGTAAGGAAAACCAATAATAAATAATCAAACAATATATTACTCGCAATGAAAACCAATAACAAATAATCAAACAATATATTACCGGCGAGGAAAACCAATAACAAATAATCAAACACTATATTACCGGCAAAGAAAAACTAGCTATAACCAAACTTATGAAATTTCTACTTAACACAATTGATACAATTACTCAGTCATAATAATTACTTACTCAGCTTCAAAGATCTTCAACCAAGTTATCATAAGCATCAAATAAGAATACAACAATTTAGCAATTTAGGACTCACGGTCATGCTCGACCCCAACGTATAGATACTCGTCACCATGCCTATACGTCGGACACAACACATAATAAGTAGCAAATATACTCAACTCCTATTCCCTCAAGCTAGGGTAGACCAAACACGTACCTCGTTTTGCAACCAATTCCAAATTCCAACAAGCCTTTGCCTCGCGAATTCTTCTGAAGCTTCAAATCTTTTAAACTCATCTCTTGAGTTAGCAAAGCAATAAGGAGAAGGCAAATAGAAGCTGAAACCGAACAACAATGCAGCAGCACCGAAACCTCACCGGAAAAATGTACAGCGATAACCATAGACCGGAACCAACGTACAGCAACCTCCACTGAACCAGAAATGCTACTGAACAAGAGTCGCAAATGGGACACCTCGAATAATCGAAAAGTTCACCGGTCAGCTCAACTGGACTCCATTTTTGACGACCAAAAACTAGATTTTTCAGGCCCTTAAAGTTGGCTGTGATTTGGAGTGGAAAGGTGGTCTCGCTTGTGGGGTGCTGGAACGCTGGTCGCTACTTGAATGCTGGTCGACGGGTTGCTGGACGACGCAGCAGCAGCTATGGAGGATGAGTGGTCGACGGACAGGTGAAGCAGTGGCTGCTACTACTGGTCGACATGGGCGTCTGGGCGTCTGGGCAGCGACGGGAACTGGTGCGAGGGGTGAGGGACGGGGTTGGTCGACAGTGGTTTGCTGTGGGTTGTTGTTCAGGGAGGTCGACGGGTTAGAGGTGTTTGGTTTGTCTTCTTCATCAAGAAGAAGAAGATGAACAGTAGCGTATCTCCAGAAAAAAAATCTGTCCAAATGTGTTCTCTCCAAAGTGTTCTGTCCGTGTAGATCTAAATGTGTAGTGTCTTCAAAAATCCCCGTAAGTCTCACATCTCAGGAAGAAGTTCCCTACCCAATGAATCAAATATCTATGTCCTATGTGCTCCAGATCCACTTAAAAAATAATATATTCATCAATTATCATATTCTCCTTTAAATGAGTGGAAGATATTCTATCTTATTACCACTTAAATGAGTGGAAAACATGTTTCCCCACCAAGCACTAGCCTATTGTGAGAAAAGTACTTTAATTTGCAACTTTAGTCTATTATGAAATTTTCCAACTTGACTTAGTCTTAGGACATTTGTTAAACCCCATATCAGTTATAATATGCATCCTACACTTTTTATCTTATCTAATTGGTATCCATCATAGTAATAGACCTCTTTCACATGTAACATAAAATAATTAGAACACATCAACTTTCTTACTTCGCCAAAACGTGCCGAATTGTCCTATGGACTTCCAAATCCAATTTCGGACACACTTCTAAGTCTGAAATCACCATACGAAGCTATTGGCATCATTAAAATCCCAATTTGGGGTCGCTTGCTCAAAAGTCAACTCTCCGGTCAAATCTTTCTATTTGAGCTTCAAAAATAAGATTTTAATTTTTCTTTAAATTTAACTCCGAATCTTACGAAGACCAAACTTGACCATACATAAGAGTCATAATGTGTATTACGAAGATTCTCGGGGTCTTAAGCCATTGAACAAGGTGCAAATTCTTAAAACAAAAATTTGGGTCGTTACAACACCCCTGGAGGGTATAAGGGAGTTTTTTTCAATTAAAGGACAATCGAAAAGGGATTTATTTATTTAAATAATTCAGAGTCGCCACTTGGAATAATTTATGGTGTCCCAAGTCACCAGTTTAAATCCCGAATCGAGGAAAATATTGACTCTGTTTTACGTCCGCAAACCAAAAATTCGGGTAAGGAATTCTTTTATCCCGGGAGAAGGTGTTAGGCATTCCCAAGTTCCGTGGTTCTAGCACGGTCTCTCAACTGTTATTATTGGCCTATTATCTGATTTTATTATAAGTTTTAAACCTATGTGAATTTTTAACCTTAACCGCTTTTAATTATTTTTAAAGAAAAATTTGCAACGTTATTTAAAATATGTCTTGAATCACGTCACATAAATGCACCCGCGGTCCATAATGCATTCTATATAATACAGTTAAGATTTGGATTTAGTTCACATAAATGCGCACCTAAGTTTAGGAAGGTAAATTATTAAAATAACGCGCCTAAAGCAACTACGCAATTGCAACTTTGCGAGGGCCATAAAAATTCGCTAAATGGCACGCCTCGATTTCTAAGAATAAGCAAGATCAATTAAACGAGGGCCATGCAATTGAGATTTTTCTTCGGCATGGCACACCTCGAATCAACTACAAGCATCCATTAATGAAAAAAGGCTAAAGGAAACACATTTACTTTTAAACCACGGCCGAATTCAAATGTGAGTCTAAAATTGAAACTAAGTGAAGTCTATTCTATTTCAGTTTCAAAATTTGGGCTTGGCCTAACGCGAGGCCCAATGGCTTAGGAAAATCACCAGGATGTAATGTTAAAATCTCCATAACAAATTCCGTTTGAGCCCAAGTAGAGGGCCCAATTTTGAAACGTGCACGAGCAGGATATCCCAGGGATTCGCATATCAAACCCGTGAAGTAGCAGAAGGCAATCAGATTTTTTAGAATGTGGTGACAAAGGAGCTTGAATGCCAACAGATCCGTAAATTTGACATTGAGCAACAACTAAATTAAATTGGCAATTACTAGCTATTTAAAATATTAATTAGAATTAAGTTGACAATCATTTCAATCCATTTTTTAGTTTAAACATATGCACATGCTAATCATTGAAGTACTATAACTTGACGACCCTTGAAATGATAATCAGAATATCACGTTTCATTTTCAGTATTCATGCTTTATTCAACTGAATAGACCACTTCCTTCTCAAACAGGATTCCACACACACAAATCTTTAAAGAAACAAACATTTACCCACTTACATAAACATGCGCATTTAAACACCACAGATATGTACCAGAAATGGACTGCATAACAGAGAAATTCAATGCAGTCCATGCTACAGGATCAAAGGGGCGAAATATAAGGTCTAAAATTACCAATACAATAACAAAACTCACTATCCAAAGCAAGACTCACATAGATAATACAACATGTCAAACTACCGAAGGAAACATAATGTCAAGACAAAGCTATGAATGAATCATAAACAAAACTGGCATCATCCTTTGAACTTTAACTGTCATTTTTTTCATTCTTCATATTTAACTTCACAATCAATGGAATAGGAAATACCTGGAAAATCTAAGAAATAAGAATAAGGAAAGGTCAGCAGCAGCAAAGCAATACCAGCAACAATATAACAGTGCTTAACCAGCTGAAAACCCAACCAGACCTCAAACCAAACTCCACACAACTCGAAATCAAACTTCTAGACTTAGATTGTGATGACCCGACCCATCGTTTCATATGTTACTGCTCCATTTTTTCCATTTATTGCTTCTTCATATTTCATTTTCGGTACGTGGTGTATGATAGTTGATTTGAATTGGTGTTGATAAGAAATGAGGTAATTAGTCTCTTTAAGTAAGGCTTAAGTTGGAAAAGTCAACCGAACATTGACTTATGAGTTCGAGGGCTCGGATGTGATTTCCGGCATTTCGGTTAGCTTCGAAAGGTGATTTGTCATTTAAGAGTGTGATCGGAATTGATTTTGGAAGTCCGATGTAGAATTAGACTTGAATTGGCGAAGTTAGTATTTAGGCGAATTCCGGATGATAGGTGAGATTTTGATCCGAGGGTCGGAATGGAATTCCGAGAGTTGCTGTAGCTTTGATATGTGATTTGTGATGTGTGTGCAAAATTTTAGGTCATTCAGACGTGGTTTGGTTGGGTTTTTGATCGAAAATGTATTTTGGAAATTTTTAAGAAACTTAGGCTTGAATCCGATGTGATTTAATGGTTTTAGTGTTGTTTGATGTATTTTAATAATTGGAACAAGTTCGTATGATGTTTTGGGATATGTTGGTGCCTTTGGCTGAGGTCCCATGGGCCTCGGGGTGATTTCGGATGGTTAACAGGATGAAATTTGGAGTTTAAAAGCTGCTGAAAGGATCTGGTATCTGGTATTTCTGCTTCTGCGAAAATGGATCACAGAAGCGGTCCCGCAAAAGCGAGAGGGGAGCCCGCAGAAGTGAAAAATGGGCCTGGATGATTTTTCCGCAGAAGCGGACCCGCTTACGCGATTGGTTGACCGCAGAAGCGATCTTAGGGAAAAGTTGAGGAACCGCAGAAACGGATAAGTAACCGCAAAAGCGGTGTCGCAGAAGCGACAAAAAGGACTGCAAAAGCAGAAAGATTTGTTCAGAAGGGGGGTTTTATTTAGTATTTCATCCGCGAGCTTGGGATATTTTCCACCATTTTTTAGCGAGCTTTGAGAGCTTTGAGGCGATTTTGAAGAGGGATTCAAGGAGGAATTATTAGAGGTAAGTTCCTTGGCCTAAATACACGAGATTATGTTAGATTTAACATGGAAATTGGTTGAAATTCGTTAAAAGGGGTAAAGTTAGGGCTTGAGTTTTTGATATTTCAAATTGGGATTTGATAGGTCATTTGAGCTCGGATTTGGGAGTTCTTGGTATGTATGGACTCGTGGCGAGGCGAGGAATCCAGTAAAGTGAGTTTTGTAATTTTTCGAGAAGCGGGCCCTGAGCGCGGGTTTTGCTAGTTTCGAGATTTCTGCTATTTCTCGGTTGTTTTCGATTGGGTAATGTTCCCTTGGAATATTGTAATATATTCGCTCTGATTTTGGTTAGATTCGATGCGCGTGGAGGCCGATTTGCGGGGCAAAGGCGTCGCGAGCTAGAGATTTCACCGGTTCGAGGTGAGTAATACTTGTAAATGATATTCTAAGAGTTTGAAACCCCGGATTTGCACATCATAGTGATGTATTGTGGTGACTTGCACGCCAGGTATGAGCGTAGGGTAGAGCACCATTGGGGATTGTGACTTCGTCTGTCTCGGTTGTTGATCTTACTGCGTAATTGTCTGAAACTACTTGTTATCATCATGATTTGGGCTGATTGCCATGTTTTGGACTTCGTGCCGATTATTTGAATCCTTTAGGGATTATTATCACTGTTTCCATGATGCTTGGCATGTTAAATGATTTCAGTCCTGAGTTAAACACTGTTTTGAAATGTCTAGTCATACTTCTAAGGTTTTAAAACTTAAACTGCATTTCTAACGTTTGGAGCTGAGAACTATTACTTGACATCGCCATAGTGGCTCACATGCATATTCTGGACTGAGGATGGATCGGGCTGCACGCCGCAGTGTTGTGATATTGATATTGTGCTTGGGCTGTAGGAGCCCCTCCGGAGCCTGAACCCCTACAGTGAGCGCGGGTACCCAAACAGATCGGGCTGCGTGCTACAGCGGTCATATGCATTGCATTGCATTCATGCATTGGTTCCTGTTTGTACTACGTTTCATGACATTCAGCACTCGCATTTCATTGGCATCCAAGCTACTTCTTGCACTATTGACCAGATACCCTGGTGTTATTTGTTGGTGGAGTGTTGTGCCCGAAGGGCTGACTTGTGTGCTGACTTGCACTATCTGTTTTGCATTCATTTGCTTAATTGTCGGAAAAAGGATATTTTCAAAGAGGTCTTTAACTGAACCAGATATTTCTAAAGGATTTTCATGGTTTTACTATTTTCTCAAAGGGTTGTACTGTCCTATATAGCATGATGGAGTGCTCTTACGTGATTTCTTGCCGCTTAGTTGTTATTTACTCTTATTACTCATTGAGTTGGAGTACTCACTTTACTCCATACACCTCGCGTGCAGTTGTAGGTATTGTTCACCCGGTAGCGGGTTATTAGCGGATGGAAAGGTATTACATTGTAGCTGAGCAAGGTGACCGCCAGCGTTCGTGGCACCGGACTTCATCGTTTGAACTCCAGATTTAATTTTGTATATATATTATTGGCCCTATAGTTGTTTTCAGGTTTCTTTAGATGCTCATGACTTGTGACACCCCAGTCGGGTTGTGTTGGGTTGTAATTAACCGATTTTAATGCTATTAAGTTGTATTTTCTATTCATTTATATTTAAAAATTGTTAAAGAGATGATTTGGGTTAGTTGGCTGTCCTTTTCTTCATGAGAGGCGCCATCACGACCGGGTTTGGAAATTGGGTCATGACAAGTGGTATCAAAACCTAGGTTACTAGGTCTCACGAGTCATGAGTAGGTTTAGTAGAGTCTCGCGGATCGGTACGGAGACGTCTGTATTTATCCTCGAGAGGCTGCAGAACTTTTAGGAAAAGTTCACCTCCTTGGAATTCTTATCGTACGTAC
This sequence comes from Nicotiana glauca, assembly GCA_026770625.1. Classification (NCBI taxonomy): domain Eukaryota; kingdom Viridiplantae; phylum Streptophyta; class Magnoliopsida; order Solanales; family Solanaceae; genus Nicotiana; species Nicotiana glauca. The sequence goes on along the minus strand of MU702294.1, from coordinate 19,175 downwards.
TTGATTCAGCTTGAGATATAACTCTTGAAATTCCTTCCACGCGTCTGTATGCGCACGTGGGTGCTCAGTATTGTATGTTTCTTGATGGCTTGTGTTTCCCCGATCAAGGGGCGAGATGTGATCTCCATGAGTTTGATGTTGGGCCGGTCTGGAGGACTTGAGGCCGGATCTTGCCTAGGGATTGAGCACTGAGGTGCTGATCGTGTCAGCAAGTGTTTTGAACTTATATGTTCAGTATTGTCCTTATTATCTGGAATGGCGATTGGATATCCATGTGATGAGTATGTTAGTGCTGCGAGATGTATTTATATGACTTGGTAGTAACGAAGAAGTCTGCTGGATAATAGACGAACTTGTAAGTGATTCATTTCCTATTGTGATCTGTTGTGTAGCCCCGAGTTATGGGCACGTGAAGGATATTTTCGTATCTCCTAGTTGGGAAGTGAAGTGCATTGCATGCGATGGTATGAGTTCAGACTCAGGAAGACTAAATGACTGTGTAACGTATATAATGGTGGAAGGTGTGCTGAAATACTAAATTGAGGTGAAGCAGGTGGGTTATCTCCTGCAGAGTGTTCTTGAGTGGTATGATCCTTATGTGTCAGTTACAAGATCCCATGTGTAATTGAAAGGTACGTGTTCTAATTTGAAAATTTGGGTCGCTTAAGAGAGTGGACTCAACTGATGTGGGGATAAATGCGAGGTTTGTAGAGGATTTTAGTACCAGATAATCTGTGTTTTCATAAACTAGTAGATGATTTGAGTTTAATCTCACTATAATATTGTGGCATCATTAGAGTAAAAGTATTATGGGTTATTGAATGTGTCCTGATAGATGGCTTCGAACCAAGTTGGGGAGGTTACTGTTGATTAGCTGATCGCACGGTTGTGTGGTATGTTGGTTCCGTTTTGAGGTATACTGACGGATCAGTCCTGGTTGCAGAAAATGAGCCGAGGATGACACGAGTGAAGCAAAATTTTGATAAAGGTTATATGGTGCTTCGTAGATGTGAGGAAATAATAGGATGTCTTGAGTTATTGTTGATAAAGAATGCTCAGTGTATAGAGAAGGAAGATGTTTGTTTGTATTGGAATGAGATCATATCCTGTGATGTCAGAGTGCTAATAAGACACAAGTGGTTCTGTTCGTTAAGTCAGGTAATTTGCAGTTTGAATAAGAGTGAATGACTCTCGAGAATGGTTTTAACGTGTTCAAGATTTACATGAGATAACTATGTGTCTTAAGGTTGTGTATGTGGTTAGAGATTGTGTTTTTATTGGGGAAGGTCAAGACTTGTGGTATTTTTATGTTGCTTATGGGATCCTATGTATCGGTATCTGGAAAGTAATAATAACGAATTCAGAGTCGCAGAAATCTCTTCGGGGTAAGGTATTCTGGAATGTGGTATTTCTGGGATCAGTTGAGAGAGTATTCAGTAACTTATGGGTCTTAGACAGTGTGGTCTTATGTGCGAGTCTCGTGTGGTAAGCCTGGGTTGAGGCATTTTGGTGCTACAGCCAGAGGGAATGCCAAGTTGATGATGAATCAGGAAGGAGAATTAGATAAATGGAATAGCTTGATAATAGACTGAATTGGTATGGTAAGGATATGATTAATTCTTTGTATGTGTTCGAGGTAATAAGCCCTTACGGGTATTGTGCGGCAGAGCTTTTGAGTTCGGATAGCTTGCTTAGCTTGGTTTGGATAGAAGGATTCAGTCCTGTCAGTTTAGCTTGTACAAATGGAATTTGGCAGAAGTGTTCCTGTTGAGTTTTACCATGATTCAGAGATGTATATATTTTCTTTGGGCATGCAAATCATGGAATGAGAAATGATGTCTCCTCAAGATGGTATTGATAGAGAGTTCTTGACTAGTAGTATACGTAGATGTTTGTGGTTAGGGAAGGAGATGGAGTTCTCATGTTATAATAGTGTGGTGCGGTATGTGCGATATGTTGTGGAGGATTGGTGTTTGTGTGTGTAAGGTTCGGTTTAGTTAGGAATGGAAAGTCATTAAATTCTTAAGCAGCACGGGCAACTATAGGTGATTTAAGAATCAATCTTCAGATGATTAGGGAAAGTGGTACTGCTATTCTAGCGATTTGACGGGGGTATATGTTCAGTAAAAGGGGAAGGTGATGTAAACTGATAATACTTCGGTGGTATTGCGGCATTTTCTTGTTAGATCGACTGTGGATATTTGAGTTTGTTGATGGCACAGGGAAATTTTAGAATATCTCTCGCGGAATGAATGGGTACTTGATGTGTGATATGTATTCATACGACGGAATTTGGGATCAGGTACAGTGATTCGTGTGCTATATGGAGTTGGAGATTGGGAGTTCTCAGGTACAAACTATGTGGTGTTGTGGATCGTGTGTATCGTCACCGTTTAGCGGCTATTGGGATTTGGAAACCCGAGCGGATCTTTCTTTGCTTGGTATATTAGATTGTGGATACGATATTGGGGGTAGACTGGTTGTCTCAGTGTTGGGTTATCTAGACTGTTGTGCTATGGGCTATATTGGAAAATGCCACAGGTTGCATGGCGAGGTGCATCGGATTGTGTTCTAGTGAAGTGGTTTGTATCCCAAAGACCAGCGGACGGATGGGAAGGATTTCTTTTCTTAATTGGGCTTTCGTGGTGGATGTCAGTGTAGAGGTTCTACCATTGATTTAGTTCCAGTATTGAGGGACACCTTTCGGATGCGTACCTTGTGGTCGGGCATGTCGCCAGGAGAGACTGTAGATTTCAGTATTTAGTTGGTGCCGGGCACCATATCGTACGGCTCCGGCAGAAGTTATAGTAGTGGAAAGAGCAGCTTTAGGCTTCTTGATATTGAGTTTGTTGGCAGGCCGAGGTGGCTATATATTTAGCTTAGAGTTTGCTTGGTTGGCCCCGAGTTGTATTGTTGAGGGATAGGTTGATTCGATCGTTTTGAGCTTGTTAGTGATCTGGGGAGATCTATGAGTTGCTCTTATGTGTTGTGAGACATTATGATTAGTTGGATATGGGCACATGTGGTGTGGTTCTATTGAGGATTCATAGAGAAGGTTGAACGGGAAGAGTAATTGAGTGTTGCTCGGTAAATGGAGTATTGGTTATGATCTTTCAGGTTGCGTGTCGTATATTGTTTGTTTCACTGTGGGTGTAATGAATTGCTTTAGTTCTAGATATCAAATTGCACGCGACTGTCGATTTTGAGCATAGTGACTTGAGGTGCTTCATGTGTAATAGTGTTTGGATAGGATCGCCCATTGTAGCAAGGCTACGTGGAGTTATGACCCTTCGGGGTAGATTCAGGTATTCTATATCTATTACGTGAGACGGGGTCTCAGCCTTGTGTTGTGATGGACTGATGAGCTTGAGGTACCACTCTTTCATTTGAGTCAATTGTCATGATTTGAGTTTGTTCAAACTGTTTCTCATTGGTACGTGTATTATGCAAGTTGTGGCTTAGGCCTGTGTTGAGGTGTCATATCACCAGAATGATGTGTTGGGTTCGAGGTGACCATTGGAGTCATTAATGAATTCGAACATATGTGATTTCAGCTTGTTAGAAGGATAAGAATCGAGGTTTGGCCGGAAATCTGTTGTGGTATTAGTCAAAAAGGAAGTGGCTTCACGTATGGTTGATCTGAGGAATGGTTGCGGTTTATCGCGTGTTTTAATTATCGTTGGCAGTATATGAAAGTGTTGGAATAAGACTTTATCTAATAAGAGGTTCATATCGTTAATTGAGTATTGTGGGCAACTGCTGTGAATAGAGACTATCGTTTCGAGTGTTGGATTGTGTGGTATATTGTATGATTTCACCTGAGGTTGCAAATGTGGGTTATTACAGGTGGTTCGGGTTTATTCTGGGTATGATTTCGGAAAGTGCTATATGGTTCTACGGTTTATGGTCTAGATGGACTGTGAAATTTCAGCTGTGTTGTATTATCGGACCTATGTGAGATAGGGTGACGTGGGATCGCCCCGGGTATATGCTTGGTAAGGTCATTCAGATATTGGTTGGCTTGTAGTACAACTTTGGGTACACTCGAGGACGAGAAATTGTTTAAGTTGGGGAGGATGTGACGACCCGACCCGTCGTCTCATGTGATACTGCTCTGTTTTCCCCATTTATTACTTTTTCATATTTCATTTTCGGTACGTGGTGTATGAGAGTTGATTTGGATTGGTGTTGATAAGAAATGAGGCACTTAGTCTCTTTAAGGAAGGCTTAAGTTGGTAAAGTCAACCGAACATTGACTTATGAGTTAGAGGGCTCGGATGTGATTTTCGGCGATTCGTTAGCTTGGGGAGGTGATTTGTGACTTAGGAGTGCGATCGGAATTGATTTTGTAGGTCCGATGTAGAATTAGGCTTGAATTGGCGAAGTTAGTATTTTGGCGAATTCCGGATGATTGGTGAGATTTTGATCCGAGGGTCGAAATGGAATTCCGAGAGTTGCTGTAGCTTCATATGTGATTTGTGATATGTGTGCAAAATTTCAGGTCATTTGGACGTGGTTTGGTCGGGTTTTTAATCGAAAGTGTATTTCGGAAGTTTTTAAGAAACTTAGGCTTGAATCTGATGTGATTTGATGGTTTTAGTGTTGTTTAATGTGTTTTAATAATTGGAACAAGTTCGTATGATGTTTTGGGATATGTTGGTGCCTTTGGTTGAGGTCCCGAGGGCCTCGGGGTGATTTCGGATGGTTAACGAGATGAAATTTGGAGTTTAAAAGCTGGTGAAGGATCTGGTATCTGGTATTTCCGTTTCTGCAGAAATGAATCGCAGAAGCGAGAGGGGGGCCTGCAGAAGGAAAAAATGGGCCTGGGTGATTTTTCCACAGAAGCGGACCAGCGGACCGCAGAAGCGGACCCGCTTATGCGATTGGTTGACCGCAGAAGCGGTCTTGGGGAAAGTTGAGGAACCGCAGAGGCGGATAAGTAACTGCAAAATCAGTGTCGCAGAAGCGACAAAAAGGACCACAAAAGCGGAAAGAACTGTTCAAAAGGGGGTTTTTATTTAGTATTTCATATGCGAGCTTGGGATATTTTCCACCATTTTTTAGCGAGCTTTGAGAGCTTTGAGGCAATTTTGAAGAGGGATTCATGGAGGAATGATTAGAGGTAAGTTCTTGGACTAAATACACGAGATTATGTTAAATTTAACATGAAAATTGGTTGAAATTCATTAAAAGCGATAAAGCTATGGCTTGAGTTTTTGATATTTCAAATTGGGATTTGATAGGTCATCTGAGCTCGGATTTGGGAGTTCTTGGTATGTATGGACTAGTGGCGAGGCGAGGAATCTGGTAATGTGAGTTTTGTAATTTTTCGAGAAGCGGGCTCTGGGCTCGAGTTTTGCTAGTTTCGAGATTTTTGCTATTTCTTGGTTGTTTTCGGTTGGGTAATGTTCCCTTGGCATATTGTAATGTATTCGCTCTGATTTTGGTTAGATTCGACGCGCGTGGAGGCCGATTTATGGGGCAAAGGCGTCGCGAGCTAGAGATTTCACCAGTTTGAGGTGAGTAATACTTGTAAATGATATTCTGAGGGTTTGAAACCCCGGATTTGCACATCATAGTGATGTATTGTGGTGACTTGCACGGCAGGTATGAGCGTGGGGTAGAGCGCCATTGGGGATTGTGACTTCGTCCGTCCCGGTTGTTGATCTTACTGCGTAATTATCTGAAACTACTTGTTATCATCATGATTTGGGTGATTGCCATGTTTTGGGCTTCGTGCCAATTATTTGAATCCTTTAGGGATTATTATCACTGTTTCCATGATGATTGGCATGTTAAATGATTTCAGTCCTGAGTTAAACACTGTTTTGAAATGTCTAGTCATACCTGTAAGGTTTTAAAACTTAAACTGCATTTCTAACGTTTGGAGCTGAGAACTATTACTTGACATCGCCCTAGTGGCTCATATGCATATTTTGGACTGAGGATGGATCGGGCTGCACGCCATAGCGGTGTGATATTGATATTGTCCTTGGGCTGTAGGAGCCCCCCCGAAGTCTGAACCCCCACAGTGAGCGCGGGTACCCAAACGGATCGGGCTGTGCGCCGCAGTGGTCATATGCATTGCATTGCATTCATGAATTGGTTCCTGTTTTTACTACGTGTCATGACATTCAGCACTCGCATTTCATTAGCATCTAAGCTACTTCTTGCACTTTTGACTAGATACCTTGTGTTAGTTGTTGGTGGAGTGCTGTGCTCGAAGGGCTGACTTGTGTGCTGACTTGCACTAACTGTTTTGCATTCATTTGCTTAATTGTCGGAAAAAGGATATTTTCAAAGAGGTCTTTAACCGAACCAGATATTTCTAAAGGATTTTCACGGTTTTACTATTTTCTCAAAGGGTTGTACTGTCCTATATAGCATGATGGAGTGCTCTTACATGATTTCTTGCCGCTTAGTTGTTATTTACTCTTATTACTCATTGAGTTGAAGTACTCACTTTACTCCCTGCACCTCGCGTGCAGTTGCAGATATTGTTCACCCGGTAGCGGGTTATTAGCGAATGGAAATGTATTACTATTGTAGCTGAGCAAGGTGACCGCCAGCGTTCGCGGCACCGGACTTCATCGTTTGAACTCCAGATTTTATTTTGTATATATATTATTGGCCCTGTAGTTGTGTTCAGGTTTCTTTAGATGCTCGTGACTTGTGACAACCCGGTCGGGTTGTGTTGGGTTGTAATTAATCGCTTTTAATTCCATTTAGTTGTATTTTTTATTCATTTATGTTTAAAAATTGTTAAAGAGATGATTTGGGTTAGTTGGCTGGTCTTGTCTGCACGAGAGGCGCCATCACGACCGGGTTTGGAAATTGGGTCATGACATAGATTCAATCCATTTTCACGCCCAAAAATCACATAAAAAGCTCAATGAAACAGTGATTTCTATTGGAATTTCAGCCGTCTTTTTTCTCCAATTTTTTCTCTTGAAAGTCTGCCTTGCATATCAAGTTTAGGTGCCTCTATAGGCAAGGCCTTAGGGCAATTATGAAAGACTCATATTTACACTTGAAACCTTCTTGATTGTTTTGTTTTAGCTCCCATAACCCCTAATGTAACTTTTAGAAATTCAGAATAGTCCGTTCCCCCAGCTTCCTAGAAACTTTCTAAGTTAGTTACTGTGATTCCCCTAAGCTAGACTACCCAAATTATCCCTCCCCCCAATGAACCTTTTATTACCCCTAAACCTCAAATGGATCATGGGTCAATAAGCCAAAGGTTCAAGTCCAAATGAATAAATTAGATGAACCTAAGGCCCAAACCAAAAGAGGTAAAAAATCCAACCAATAATGATAAGCAGAAAATAGAGACATTTGAGCAATTTCAAAACTCAGGATCTAAACTAACGATTAATGAATTTTTTCTTTAAGACAAAATACTAAATCGAAGTTAATAATAAACTACCAATTTTAACAATAGTCCATCTTAAATTAATTATCAAAAAATGTCATGATTAACAAAGACAACAGAAAACTTTGCGAAGAAAACTGAAAATCCAACAAAACTAAAATGATCACTAAGATAATCAGAAAACTGGAAATTAAAGAGGAGAATTTCTATCAACTTCCTAGTCAAGAACGGAAAAGAAAATAAAGGGGTAGAAAGAAAAGCAAAAGAAAAAGAGAAAAATGCAGAAATTTACTGGCTCGCTCGAAACAAAATTGAGAAATTGATTTAGACGAAAAGTGATGTTACCCGGTTGTTCTTCATAAAAAACAAGTGAACAACATCACTTTCGCATTTAATCAACCTTCAATCTACAGATAAATGGGATCAAGTAGCCATGCAAGCCACGGAATAGAGGATTGAACCATTTTGACTTCTTGGGGCTTCGAACTCTATTCTTAGATTCAAGATTCAACGGAATCGGAGGGGATTCGAGGGATATGGGTTAGGAATTTGGAGAGAGGGGGTCATGGGGGCTTCAGGGTGTTAGTTTGGGGGTGGTTTGGGGTGGTGCCACCACCGAAAGTGATGACAATTTTTAGGGCAGCTCTAGGGTTTCCAGGGATGTCTCTGAAGAGACTAGATGAGGGAGATGATTGAGAGAGGGGGGTTAGGGTTTTCGGACACTTTTATATTAAAACCCTCCCCAGTTCCCAATCGTTGGATTAAAAGAAATCGACGGCTCAGATCAAAGGCCATCAAAAAAGGTGTCGTTTGGCTCTAAGTGAAGCCTGGAACCGGGTAAGTGAGATTTGGGCCTGGGTCGAAACGGGTTTCAGGGGAGAATATATTGGGATTTCAAGTTAATTCTATTATTTTACAACTCCTTAATTCCTCTTCTTCTTTTTTTCAAAAATCAAAAATAAAATCCTAAGTTAAATCACAAAACCAAAATAAACTAAAAAAAAAATAATTATCACAAATAATTAAAACCAAATTAAAGGAAAAACTACCAAAATTCCAAAATTCCAAAATTAAAAGTAAACTACTTTTTTGTGGTTTTTCCATTTTTTAATAAAATACCTAATTTGCTAATTATTCTAATAAATGTACAATTAAATCCTAAATGCAAATACAATATATTTTTGTATTTTTTATAAATAAAATAAAATAAACATGCATAGACAAATGCAAATAATTAACAGAAAATACTACGAAAATCCACGAAATTGCAAACAATGAAAAAATTATTTTGTTTTGAATTTATGGGAGTAATTCATATAGAGCAAAAATCACGTGCTCACAACTGCCCCTCTTTACTCGAAAACACGGAGAGTTTTCCGTGCAAAGATAAAGTGAGCAGATACGAGCGATTTTTGCTCGTTTGAATACTCCGTGGGAAAATTTTTTGAGAGATTTGACCGCACCCTACTTCCGAGGTTGCCTACATATCCTTGGGTATAAAGGAATTCGGTCAGTGGAGTTCGGAAAGTTTTGGTAGCTGGGACTACCATGAAGCTGTGATTTCACTGTTGCTGTTGATGCTGCTACTGCTTACTGAACTCCTTATTACACCATGAAAAAATAAAGAAGCTAGACTAAACTATGATCTATGCATTACAAAAATCTTATCTATGTCTTCAAACTTGATATTGCAGTTCCCGTTGCCTTGTATTTTCCAGGTGAATTTTCTTTGTTGCCGACTTGAATTGTAATCTGTGATGCTTTCCCTTTTCTTCAGGTAGACACCTGATTGCTGAGCTCGAATGATAATCTAAGATGATTTTCTTTTCTCTAGGTGGACGCCTGATTACCGACACTTAAATTGTTTACTTTCCTTAAAACTGGTGTTGTTCTCCCTTGCTCTCCAGGTGATCGCCTAATTGCCAAAACTTTAGCTGTATAACCCTGCTTTCCAGGTGGGCGCCTGATTGCTGAACTTAAACTGTATTCCCGTGCTTTCCAGGTGGGCGCCTGATTGCTGAACTTGAACTGTATTCCCGTGCTCTCTAGGTGGGCGCCTGATTGCCAAAACTTGAACTGTATTCTCGTGCTTTCCAGGTGGGCGCCTGATTGCTGAACTTGAACTGTATTCCCGTGCTCTCCAGGTGGGCGCCTGATTGCCAAAACTTGAACTATATTCCCGTGCTTTCTAGGTGGACGCCTGATTGTTGAACTTGAACTGTATTCCCGTGCTCTCCAGCTGGGAGATTGATTGTTGAACTTTAACTGTATTCCCGTACTCTCCAGGTGGGCACCTGATTGCCATAACTTGAACTGTATTCCCGTGCTCTCCAGGTGGGTGCCTGATTGCTGAACTTGAAATGTATTCCTGTGCTCTCCAGGTGGGCGCCTGATTGATGAACTTGAACTGTATTCCCGTGATCTCCAGGTGGGCACCTGATTGCCAAAACTTAAACTGCATTCCCGTGCTCTCCAGGTGGGTGCCTGATTGCTGAACTTGAACTGTATTTCCATGCTCTCCAGGTGGGGTCCTGATTGCCAAAACTTGAATTATATTCCCGTGCTCTCTAGGTGGGCGCTTGACTGCCAAAACTTGAACTATATTCCCGTGCTCTCCAGGTGGGTCAGTAGGGGTGTACATTCGAATCGGTTTATCGATAAATCGGATTGAATATTTATTATCGAAATCGAAATAAAAAAATCAAAACTTTATTGAAACAATAACGATAAGCATATGTACAAATCGATAATCGATGAGTAATTATCGATAAGGGTCAAAATCGAATCGATAAATCGAATGTAGACACTTGTAAATGAGTAATTACCTATTTTTGTAGATTAATATAACATACAGAATGTATATATATTCCGCTACTATTTTGAAAACGGCTATACAATATCATTTTCCTTAATCTATACCCTTTTCTTTACCCTAAGTCCCTTACCCTATTATTTCCTCTACCACATTTAAGGAATGATCATATTTAAAGATCAAGAGAATGAAGTTCAAATTAATGGAAAACAGAATTAGTCATGATGATGTATTTTTTTTATACCGTTGGAGTGTTGGTGGCATACATTTTATCCCTTACTTTAGTTTTGTTGCACGTGCTTGTTGACACAATTTTTACGTTATAAATGGTGTTCGTCTTATTTTAGCTTCTTTTTGTCCATATTATTTAGGAACATTTATAGCAATATACTTTCCGTGGAATCCCGTAAATTTTCTTATTGGTGTAATCGATAACCGAATCAATAAGCCCCCAAAATCGATAAATCAAAATTGAAAAAATCGAAACCTTATTGAAACGATAATGATAAGCATATGTACAAATCGATAATCGATAAGTAATTATCGATAAGGGTCAAAATCAAATCAATAAATTGAATGCACACCCCTAGGTAGGTGCCTGATTGCCAAAACTTGAACTATATTCCCGTGCTCTCCAGGTGGGCGCCAGATTGCCAAAACTTGAACTGTATTCTCGTGCTCTCCAGGTGGGCGCCTGATTGCTAAACTTGAATTATATTCTCGTGCTCTCTAGGTGGGCGTGATTGCCAAAACTTGAACTGTATTCTCGTGCTCTCCAGGTGGGCGCCTGATTGCTGAACTTGAACTATATTCTGGTGCTCTCTAGGTGGGCGCCTGATTGCTGAACTTGAACTGTATTCCCGTGCTTTCCTGGTGGGCTCATGATTGCTAAAACTTGAACTGTATTCCCGTGCTCTCTAGGTGGGCGCCTGATTGCTGAACTTGAACTGTATTCCCGTGCTCTCCAGGTGGGCGTCTGATTTCAACAAAATATATAAAACAAAGAAAATTTTCTGCCCCAGTTTGGTAGTTGGGCACATCTGTGAGTGTTAAACTGAATCATGTTACCAAATATTACTAAGAATTTGAAAGCTAGATCCCATTATCTAGGAGTGCCTTGAAAACTCCTAGTTATTTGAAAGTTTTGAATCTAAATTACATCTTCTAAAGGTATTACATTCTGCTACATCTTGTTATATAAGAAGATCTTAAAACTACATCCCACTATCCAGGAGGGTCCTGGAAATTAAAAATTGAGTCTTATCTTAAGAGTAACAACTTTTAAGGCTGAATTATACTTCCCTACGATAGAACTCTTACGTCTGAATTATACTTCCCTACGACAGAACTTATGCTAAATCTTGTTATCTAATGGAAATCTTAAAGCTAGGTCCCATTATTCAGGAGGGTCCTAACAAATCCTCATTGAATCCAATCTCAAACATGCAAACTTTGAAACCAACTTATATTTCTTTAGGGTACATTTATGCTAGATTATGCTACTCATGACTGTTTTGATTTTTCAACTAGGTCCTATTTTCCAGGAGGGTCCTGAAAATTTACGGTCAAACCTATCTGGTGCTTGCCTTTCCTTACGGAGAGTTTCTCCGAAACAAACAAAATTTTTTGCCCCTATTTCAATCAAAGAAAAATCATTGTCAGTTTAAAATGTGGTATTTGGTTTGTGGCCTTGACTTTGAGGGCGATTGCTCCTTTATTTCCCATGATAACCTTGATTTCCACTCAAAGACCTTGATTGTTTATTGACTAACCACTTTCTCTGTCACCCGTATCACAGAAAATACCTCTTCTCCATTCAGACCCAATACCCTCCATCTGTTGCATTGGTCATGAACTGACATTTACCAAAACTTTGTGTCTCACATGAATCTCAAAGTACAACAAATGCCACCCACTCAGTGCGTATGTTGTTCTTTCTTGACTTAAACTACTGGCCCTGGCCTTGAGGTCTATTGTTCCTTCACTTGCCATGATAACTTTGATTTCTGCTTGGAAGACCTTGCTTGTCACTGGTTAACCAACTTTTGTCAATCTTACCACAGAAAATACCTTTGATCCATTCACCTAACATCCTACATCTGTTGCATTGTTCATGAATTGATATGTACCAAACCTTTGTATTTCACATGGATCCCAAAACATGTTTATTGTTACCAACTCAGTGCGCTTGTTGTTCTTTCCTGACTTATGACACTTTGATGTGCTAGCCAGATCCCGCTTTGTCAATTGGAAAACTGGTTGAAAATTTTGAAATTATTTCTCACTTGTTCTGACCAAACAAACTCAGGAAGAGGAAGTAAGCAAGATAAAAGGAACAAAGTAAAGGACAAAGGAAAGAGATGATTCCAAACAAGAAAGCTACAAAGTAGAAACCTATCAGAAATAGATACAAACTCTAATGACCATGACATGCACCTGTGGCCTATTCTGTTAAGCAAGTCTGATGTTCAGCTCTTGTTGTACCTTTTCACCATGAAACTGGGCTTCAATGATCCAACTATCCAATCTGATTCACAATCCTTATTCAACTTGTAGTGCCCGAAGGGTTTTCACCATCAAGCCTCTCTCTTTTCGTTCTCTCTCTCAATTCACCATCGCCTTTTGATGCCCGTGAAGGTTTTCACCAATAAGACTCTCTCATTTTGTTCTTTTCTTTATTTAGAATGGAGTGTTGCCCCTGATATGAATCACCTCTACTTGCTCGACTTAGAATTTCTCGAAGATTGATTGGAAGGTCTTTCTTTGGACCATAATGTGGCCTTTTGGATGGGGTTAGAAAGAAAGAGTATCAAGGGGCTCAAAACAATTCAAATGGGTTCAAGATTACAACTTTCGGAATCACATTTCTTACAACAACCACAGCTTCTGCCCCAGTTTCTTTGCTTGGGGACTTTTGGATTTTTATGGGACCGAACCGTGAGGTGCCTACATATCCTTAAAAGGAATCAGGTCGAACGTAGTTCATGATATAGGAATTACATTGTTTGTTGTGATTTTTCTTTTCTTTTTCTTTCTCTTCTTTTCTTCTTTTTGTTGTTGTCACGACCCAAAATCCACTAAGGGTCGTGGTGGCGCCGAACACCGCTGTCAGGCCAGCCAATTAGATTATCGATTTAAAAATCCTTTTTAAAAACATCAAATTCCAAAATTTTCCTTCCATTTTCACAAATAAAAAGGGTCTTGCTTCAATTCAAATTAACAATAACAGTTAAATCAAACTTTTCGAAAACCATCCCAGAACCCGGTGTCACAAGTGCATGAGCGACTACTGATAATGAAATAAAATACAGCCTCTGTCCGGAATACAATGGACAGGAAATAAATAATCAAAATGCAGAAAGGAACTACACTAGCTGCAGGCCGCCTCGCAATTTGCAGCTCACCTAGTCCCTGGATCGTCCGTGCTGCTGTGCCCAGTAGGCCGCTAAAATAAAGTATACCTGTGCAACAAAAATGCACAAAAGTGTAGTATGAGTACACAATCAACGTGTACTCAGTGAGTGTCCCGCCTAATCCCGA
>MU702284.1:0-29079 GCA_026770625.1 Nicotiana glauca | reverse complement strand
ACAAGGAATTGGGATGGACCCATGAGAATGGTAGTCCCAATTAACGGGTTAAACCTCGAGAGAGTAATTACCCAACTTGAACCCTAAGTTGCTTGGGCATATTGGCCTACCCAATTAGTCTCGAGAGAGTCAAGTGGGCAAAATCATTTTCTCTAATGAGAGGTGTGAGAGTGAGTGCAATTATGTAACGGTTATAGCATAAGCCCCATAATCATCATTCTTGTATTAGGAATCTCTACCCGTTAGTTGACCACCTAGGTAAATGCCACGACCCTAGTGCTTTTATCTATCTTGCATACAACCTAGAATAAATATTTTAGCATAACTTAGTTTTAATTAGTAGTTGTTAAATTGTAGTTAATAATTATAAAAAAACCAAAAATGGTAGAAGTACAATTAGGAGCCAAAACGCATTTCTAGACCAAACAAATACTCAATTCCCTTCCTAGCTCCCTGTGGAAATTGACCCCGATACCACTATTGGGTAAAAGTCTTAGCGCCCACTCTTCCTAAGGTTGAGTCCGCTATGATCACATAGTATAGACAAATACACACAAAGAAAAGAAAAAGGAAAGTCAGAGAAACATTTTGAACCTTTCAGAAAACCCTAAATCGAAGAGAATTGATTTTTAAAAGATAATTTTGAAAGAAAAACTGGGGAAATTGTTTAAAAACTCAAGTAGAGCACAAATATATAACATATCTAAGAAAAAATTAGAGAAAACCTTGAATAGCTAGGGTTTCAGAGGAACCCTAAAACGAGATAGGCTTTGAAAAGGTCTGACCTGAGTCGAAGAAGTCAAAGATAGACTCATAATGCTTGAATACGCCGGAGCAAGGCTGGAGAGCGCCATAGAACTTTGTATCGGTGAAGATTTGAACGGACACCCTCGAGGTCAGACCTTGAGCCTTCGAATATCAAATGTTTACGAGCAGAGGGAGATGAGTTTAGGCCATCCATGGCCTGAGAGGCCATGGATTCCGGTGAGCTTGAGGTTGAAGATGGTGAGAGAGGCTAGGGTTTCGAGAGAGTTCGAGAGAGTTTGAGAGGAGAGGGATTTCAGAGGCGACTGATAGAAGAGAATGAGTTAGGGTTAGGGGTGTGGGTGGATTAAAAAAGGCAAGGAATGATCGTGGCCGTTGATCAAAATGAACAACGGCCTGGATTAAAAGAAAAGGCCTCGCAGGTTAAATTGGTTGAGTCGGGGCCGGGTTATATTAGGATTTGGGCTGGTCTGGTTCGAGACTGAGATTGGGTTATTGGGGATGGCTGATTTTGGCTATAATTAAAATGCAAATGAGGCTATCAGTCAAATAGCCACTTTTCTTTTTTAAATTTATAAATAATAGTAAAATGATTTTTTGAAATAAATTGAAAGCACTATATTAATTAATAATATATAATCATAAATTAAAAATACTGGAATAAATTTTGTAATTATGAAATGTTGTTAATTCTTAAAATAGGCTAAAATCGCAATTATATGCAATTTAGCTTTTAAAATACCAAATAAATTTTTAAAAAATGTATAAAAATTACCCTAGTTATATTTTGGTATAAATATAAAAATAAAATAAGTTATTCACCAAAATGATAATTTTGGAAATAATTATTGGTTTTTATACTGCTAAAATGGGCAATAAATTGATTTAAAAATCCTTAAAAAATTAGGAAAAATACTAAAACACTTGGGAATACTTATATATATGCTATTTTGAAAGTATTTTCATGTAAAAATACATAGAAAAAAATTGGGTATCAACAGCTGCCCCTCTTTACTCGGAAAGGATGAAAGAGTTGTCGGGTAAAGACATGATGGCCAATTTTGACCGAGTGAAGTGGTTTGAAGAGATTGACCATGCTCTGGTTCCTGAGCTGCATACATATCCCCGGTCTTATAGGAATCAGGTCATATGTAGGTTAGGATCCGTCGACGGAGTATGCCGATAAAGGTTTTCCAAGAACGGACGCAACATTTAGGTTGGGGCGGATGGTTAGAGTCTAATTGGGCTGCGGGAACCGGAGCAGGATCGCTCCTGCTGAGATGGCTGTTGCTCACTGATTTACCTATAGATAAGCAATACGCGCATATATTTTGCATAAATTTAAACATGATGCAAGTTCCCGTCGGACCATGAATGTTGTCTTTGGACGGTTAGGATGACGTCCTCAGACCATGACGTCCTGGACATGAAGTGTATAATAAAGGACTTGCAGGCCATGAAATGATGCTCTCGGGCTATGAGAATGATGCCTCTGAACTATGATACCTTTGCATAAAGAGATTAAAAGGGGGTCCTCAGGCAATGGCATGGCGTTCTCGGGCTATGAAGATGGTGCCCCCTAACTATGACGCCCTTGGACAGTTTGGCGATCTTTCAGCCCATACAATGTGATAGGTGGCGATCTTTCAGCCCATGAGAATGTAAATAAAGTGGTGATATTTTAGCCGATGTAAGACATAAATAAAGATGGCGATCTTTCAACCATGCAAAATATAGATAAAGGTGGCAATTTTTCAGCCCATGAGAGCGTAACTAAAGTGGCGATATTTCAGTCGATGCAAGACATAAATAAAAGTGGCGATATTTCAGCCGATGCAAGACATAAATAAAAGTGGCGATATTTCAGCCGATGCAAAATATAAAGAAAGGTGGCGATCTTTCAGCCATGCAAGATGTAGATAAAGATGGCGATCTTTCAGCAGATGCAGATGGAGACAGGGCTTAGTCTCGAAAGGCAGAATGGTAGCCTTATGCAATGCAAGAAATGCAGATGGAGACAGAGCTTAGTCTCGGAAGGCAGGGTGGTAGCCTTATGCAATGCAAGAAATGCAGATGGAGATAGAGCTTAGTCTCGGAAGGCAGATTGGTAGCCTTATTCAATGCAAGAAATGCAGATGGAGGTAGAGTTAACCTCGGAAGGCAGAATGGTAGCCTTATGCAATGCAAGAAATGCAGACGGAGGTATAGCTTAACCTCGGAAGGCAGAATGGTAGTCTTATGCAATGCAAGAAATGCAGATGGAGGTAGAGCTTAACCTCGGAAGGCAGAATGGTAGCCTTATGCAAGAGATGAAAGACAAATAGTAATAATAATTCTTAGCTGATAGTTGGTAGCTGATTATGATACTGCAAATGCTGGAGATATTGTATGCGGATGGAAAATGTGAATAGGTGCGACGGTTCTGAGGGTTGTATTCCTGAATAGTATGAGCATATAATATATGATTTTGCGACTTGGGTGCCTGAATCCAAAGAAAAATTGTGAGTTTTGTAAAGGGGAAAGGTTAGTTCGTGTCCGCGCCGACTTCGCTTGCCATTTTAGGCTCTGATCTAATGACACGATATATATCACAGGGGTAGCGTTGTTGAACCGAGCGATTCCGATAATAAACATGTATGAGTTTGTTAAAGATATGACATATGTCTATGTTTTTAGATGAACCGACGACTGTGACGTGGTTCAGGACATTGCAACCTCTCTCGTTCTGGAATTTTGAGGGTCCTCCTCAAAATTATGTCCCAGTTTAATGGGTCGATACTTCGACGGCTGCTTGTGATGATCGGCTGAAGTTACTTCGAAATTTTAAGGGTCCTCCTCAAAATTCTGCCCCAGTTTCCAATTGCGGGGAAAACGAAAATTTTATTGAATTGTGACCGAACCCATAAGGCTGCCTACGTATCCCCTATTAAACGGGAATCCGGTCAGATGTAGTTCAAATTACATCATATAGGAAAACATAATATTACACATAGTATCGCTTGACTGCATCTGAATTTATCAGTTTTGGGCAAACTTCTCCGTCTATTTCTGCAAGTATAAGGGCTCCTCCTTTTAGAACCCGATGAACCATGTATGGACCCTGCCAGTTGGGAGAGAACTTCCCTTTTGGATTCATCTTGATGTGGAAAAATCTTCTTTAATACCAGCTACCCCGGTGTGGACCGTCTTGGTTTGACTCTCTTGTTGAAGGCTCTGGACATTCTTTTCTGATAAAGCTGACCATGGCAAACTGCATTCATTCTCTTTCCATCTATAAGAGCCAACTGCTCGTAATGACTTTTTACCCACTATTGATCATCGAGCTCGGCTTCCTGTAGGATCCTTAGGGAAGGAATTTCTACTTCGGCGGGAATGACTGCCTTTGTACCATAAACCAACATGTAAGGAGTTGCACCAGTTGACGTACGGACTGTGGTGTTGTACCCCAACAAAGCAAATGATAGTTTCTCATGCCATTGTTTATGCTTTTCTATCATCTTCCTTAGTATCTTCTTGATATTTTTATTGGCGGCATCCTCGGCTCCATTCATCTGAGGCCTGTAGGCTGTGGAATTCTTGTGCTTGATCTTAAAGGTTTCCCACATAGCCTTCATCAAGTTGTTGTTAAGGTTGGAGTCATTGTCAGTAATGATTGATTCTAGAATCTCGAATCGACAAACGATACGGTTACGGACAAAGTCTGCCACGACTTTCTTATTCACTGCTCTATAGGATGCTACTTCAACCCATTTGGTGAAATAATCAATTGCTACTAGGATAAACCTGTGCCCATTTGATGCAGCAGGTTCGATTGATATGATAACATCCATTCCCCATGCGGCGAATGGCCATGGCGAGCTTGTTGCATTAAGCTCATTGGGAGGTACCTTTATCATGTCGGCATGTATCTAACAGCGGTGGCATGTTCGGGCATACTGGACGCAGTCCATCTCCATAGTCATCCAAAAATAACCTTCCCAGAGTATTTTCTTGGCTAAGACAAAGCCGTTCATATGTGGACCGCAGGTCCCAGCATGGATTTCTTCTAGTAGCTTGGATGCTTCCTTTTCATCGACATACCTTAGTAATCCCAAATCTGGGGTCCTTCTATACAGGATTCCTCTGCTGTGAAAGAAGTTGTTAGACAACCTCCCAAGTGTGCGCTTCTGAGTAGCATTTGTGAGCTCGATATTCTCCTTTTGCCAAATATTCCTTGATATCATGAATCCAAGGTTTTCTATCTGATTCTAATTCGATATGAGCACAATAAGCTAGCTGACCATAGATATTCACAGGAATAGAATCAATGAAGTTCTTATCTAGATGTTATATCATAGAGGTCGGGGTAGCCAATGCATCGGCGAACTCATTCTGCGTTTTGGGGACATGTTGGAATTCCGTCTTTGTGAACCTCTTTCTCAACTCCTGTACATGATGCAGGTATGGGAGTATCTTAGAGTTCTTGGTTGCCCGTTCTTCTCAGACCTAATGTATAAGCAAGTCTGAATATCCAATCACTAGCAACTCTTGGATGTTCATGTCAATGGCCATCTTGAGCCCTAAGATGTAGGCTTCGTACTCGGCTATATTGTTAGTGCAGGGGAACCTGAGCTTGGCGGACACCGGACAATGCTGGCCAGTTTCTGATACTAGGACTGCTCCTATGCCAACTCCTTTGAAATTTGCTGCTCTATCGAAAAACATCATCCAACCATCATAGGACTCTGCAATGTCTTCTCCTATGAATGATACCTCTTCGTCTGGAAAATATATCTTTAGGGGCTTATATTCTCCATCCACAGGGTTTTTGGCGAGATGGTCCACTAGTGTCTGTCCCTTGACTGCTTTCTGGGTCATGTAGACAATGTCGAATTCACTCAGCAGGATTTGCCACTTGGCTAGCTTGCCAGTGGTAATGGGCTTCTGAAATATGTACTTCAATGGATCCATCCTTGATATGAGATACGTAGTATAGGCACAAAAATAGTGCCCCAGCTTCTGAGCTACCCAAGTCAAAGCATAGCAGATGCGTTCTAACATGGAATACCGGGCTTCGTACGGGGTGAAATTCTTGCTGAGATAACAGATGGCCTGATGTTTTCTCCCTGTTTCATCATGTTGCCCTAGGACGCAACCAAAAGCACCATCTAAAACTGCGATGTAGAGTAGCAAAGGTCTACCTGGCTCAGGTGGGACCAAGACTGGTGGTATTGACAGGTATTCCTTGATTCTGTCAAAAGCGTTTTGGCATTCATTGGTCCATTTGGTGGCAGCATCCTTCTTCAACATTTTGAAGATCAACTCACAAATAACCGTAGATTGGGCTATAAACCGGCTGATATAGTTAAGTCTCCCCAAGAAACTCATTACATCCTTCTTGTTCTTTGGTGGTGGAAATTCTTGAATGGCTTTGATCTTTGATGTATCCAGTTCTATTCCCCATGACTCATGATGAATCCAAGCAATTTTCTAGCTGGAACCCGGAATGCACATTTTGCGAGATTTAGTTTCAGGTTGTACCTTCTCAGTCTATTGAAGAACTTCCTTATATCTTCCATGTGATCAACGACTTTCTTGGACTTGATGATGACATCATCCACATATACTTTGATCTCCTTGTGTATCATATCATGGAAAATGGTAGTTATGGCCCTCATGTAGGTGGCCCCTACATTCTTTAACCTGAATGGCATCATTTTGTAGCAGTAAATGCCTCACGGCATGATGAAAGCTGTTTTCTCGACATCTTCTTCATCCATCCAGATCTGATGATACCCAACAAAACAAGCTACAAATGATTACAACTCGTGCTTGGCATAATTGTCAATCAGGATGTGTATGTTCGGCAAGGGGAAGTCATCTTTTGGACTGGCCCGATTGAGATCCCGATAGTCGATGCAGACTCTAACCTTCCCATCCTTCTTTGGCACTGGCACGATGTTGGCTAACCACGTTGGATACTCCACTACCCTGAGAACCTTAGCTTTGACTTGCTTAGTGACCTCTTCCTTGATTTTCAAACTCATATCTGGCTTGAATTTTCTGAGCTTCTGTTTTACTGGCGGACAGGCCGAATCAGTCGGCAATTTGTGAGCCACAATAGATGTACTCAGACCAGTCATGTCGTCGTACGACCAAGCAAATATGTCCTCATACTCTCTTAGAAACTCTGTATGCTCTTCCTTCTCTGATGGTGACAAATGAACGCTGATTCGTGTTTCTTTGATGTTTTCTACATCTCCCAGGTTAACAATCTCAGTCTCGTCCAAGTTGGACTTAGGCCTATTTTCAAAATTCTTAACTTCCTTAACAATATCTTTTGGTATATCATCTTCCTTTGAATCTATGTCCATTTGTTGCGTTGTCTCATTGCATGTCATTGGCTCATCAAGATAAGTAATAGTAATGCTGTATAAGTAAAGTAATGAGAGAAAATAATAAGAATAAGATTTATAAGAAAATTTAAATGCTTTGATAAATTTCATAAATATTTTGAACATTAGAGCTCTTTCTTCCACAAATAAAATTCGAAAGGAAAGTAAACTAGTAAAATAAAATAGTGCATGGTGCTTGTTCAGCCTTGCTACCCCGAGGCATGCCGGGCTCTGGTGGTTCTGACGGTCCAATTATTGAGGCATGCTCCTCTGCTTACCGCCTGTATGGAAGGGCTTTCCTCCCCCTCCTCCTCGAGAATGACACAACAATCCATATCATCTTCTTCTAGGAGCAAATTCCTCATTACTGCTAGGGCTTCTTCTTCTTCTGAGCCATAGATGACCTCGGCCGGTTGGAAAGTCTGCTCCAAATGGGGTATCGCCTGCTCTAATGGATAGTAAGGACCGCGCCAGAGGGGCGACCATTCATTGAATTCTTTCCAGGTATACTCATATCCCAATCTGAAGGTGGTGTCGTACTTCTTGAGCTTGATGGGCTTAGCGATTCCTTAGAGATTCTTGCCAAGTCTCTTCCCGGGTTCATACCCACTCCAGTTCAATATGCTTTCAATTTTGCTATCCCACCACTTATCCTTATCGACGGCGTTGACTCGTTCGATATGGTGGTAAGTTTCTCCGCCTATCTTTCTTCTTCCTCCGATTGCTAGGATGGTCTGGCGACTGTATATGGGATTGCTACCATCGTCGTGAATGATCACCTCTTGGTGATTCCACTCAAACTTCACTGCCTGATGTAGTGTTGATGCCACGGCCCCAGTGGCATGAATCCATGGTCGTCCCATCAATAAATTATAAGACGGCAGCACGTCTATCACTTGAAAGTCAACATCAAACCAAGTAGGCCCCATTTGCAAACATAAGCTAATCTCCCCAATAGTGGACCTTTGAGAACCGTCGAAAGCTTTAACGTTGATGGCCCCGTCCTTGATTTCGTGCAGCCCCTTTCCCAATGTCTTGAGTTTTACCAACGGAAAAATGTTAAGACAGGACCCCCCGTCAACCAGGATCCTAGTGATAAAATAATCTTCACACTACACGATGATGTGCAATGCCTTGTTATGATTCAATTCCTCCGGTGGCAGCTCATCTTAATGAAAAGTGATTTTGTGACTTTGCAATACCTAGCCTACCATGTTTGCCATTTCTCCTCCAGTGATGTTGATTGGTACATATACCTCACTCAGCACTCTTAACAAGGCATTTTTGTGTGCATCGGAACTCTGTAGCAAAGCAAGGATAGAAATATGCGCCGGTGTTTTGTTCAGCTGATCAATGATTGAGTATTCCTTTGCTTGTATCTTCCTCCAGAGATCATCGGGCCCAGTTTCAGTAATGGCTTATCGACCAGAGGTTTGCTTACTCAACTCAGCCAAGTGTTCTGGGGTATAAACTCTACCAGTTCTTGTCATACCCTCTGTTGCAACCGCTTCCCCGAACTTGGCTTTCCCTTTCCTTCTTGCCTCAACTGTGTAGTCTCATGGTGTGGATTTTTTGTGGAATGGTGTTATGGCTGCCATTGCTACCGGAATGGGCACCCTTGCTTTGGGAGGTAATATAGTAACTTCAAATGGTACAGGCGCCTTTGGGGACCCAAACTCGACCTCAATTGCTATTGGCATCTTCGCAGAGGATGGCATTTTAAACTCAAATGGTATGGACATGTTTACCCCGGCATCTCTAGAAGGCTGAATCTGGACTACAATTGGATTAAGGGTGACTGTTGGTTTCTTTCAGTCGTCGCCTTCTGTGATCAAACCGATTGATCCTTTGGGATCCCAATCATCCTCAATTTCAATCATGTGAACACCTCTACCCTTGTGGTTTGGTAGAGGGTTATTGCAGACATTCGGAGCAGGCTCCTTTGCCACGATGATCTTGTTGTCAATCAAAGCCTAGATCTTATCTTTCAGGGGGCGGCATTAATCAGTGGTATGCCCCTTCATGCCAGAATGGTATGTACAGATTTTATTTGGGTTGACCCATTGGGAAGGGTTTTTTAAGGTTATAGCAGGGATAGGAGTGACATATCCAGCAGCTTTAAGCCTTTCGTACAGCTGGTCAATTGGTTCGGCAATGGCGGTATACTATTTGGAAGGTCTGCGGTCGAAATTTGGTCGGGGTCTAGGGAAGTTTTGGCGAGGGGGAGGTGATTGATAGTGGAATTATTGAGTGTTGTAAGCTTGGTAGACGTGTGAGGGCTGGGAATATCTAGGTGAAGCAGGTTGGTATGTAGGGGGTGGAGATGATTGACAAGTAGGCGGTGGAGTTTGGTAGGGAGGTGTGAGGGTTTGGTAATTTGGAGTGGGTTGATATGTAAGTGGAGGCATTGGATAAGTTTGGTATTTGACAGGTGATTTGGTTCTCTGTGCAACCATCATGTCTCCTACGTCCCTTTTCTTGGACGTACCACCAGACTGTAGAGCCTTATTGGTAGCT
The DNA here is from genome assembly GCA_026770625.1 of Nicotiana glauca. Classification (NCBI taxonomy): domain Eukaryota; kingdom Viridiplantae; phylum Streptophyta; class Magnoliopsida; order Solanales; family Solanaceae; genus Nicotiana; species Nicotiana glauca. The sequence goes on along the minus strand of MU702284.1, from coordinate 19,423 downwards.
TGCAAGGCTTCCAAGTTCGTAACCATACCACTTTGATACCTTCCTCGATCCTTTCTCCTAGCTTGATGATGTCAGAAAATTTATGATTCTCGATTAGCATTAGTCTTTCATAGTATTGCGGATTCTGAGCCCGGACGAAAAACTTGTTTATTTGTTCTTCCTCTAAAGCAAGTTGGACCTTAGCAACCTCTGATCTCCAACGAGTGGCATACTCGCGGAATGTTTCTATGGGTTTCTTCTTCAAATTCTGAATGTAAAACACATCCGGTGCATTTTCCATATTGAACCCAAATCTATCCATAAAGTCGGACGCCATACTCACCCAGTTCGACCACTTCTTCGAGTCTTGGCTAATGTACCAAGACAGAGCATCTCCTTTTAAGCTCCTCACGAAAAGTTTCATTCGAACCCTTTCGTCCTTCCCTACTCCGACCAGCTTGTCGCAGTATGTTCTCAAATGAACTCTAGGATCCCCTGTGCCATCAAACATCTTGAACTTAGGAGGTTTGTACCCCTCAGGCAGTTCGACATCTGGGTGCATGCAGAGGTCTTCATAGTTCAAACCCTCAATCCCTTTGCTTCCTTCGACGCCCTGAATTTGGCTAGTTAGTTTCTTGAGTTCTTCTGCCAGGTTCCTGATAAGTGAGTCTTTATCCTCCGACTCGGGTGTGCTTGCAATGGGTTGAACGGAGTGTGGTATTGTTTCCAAATAGATGGGGGTGTTATGGTGAATGCGGATAGGGTCACTTGTGGAGTTCAAAGGTTCTGGGATGAGCAGTGGGGTATTATTATTAGAAGTGTGGCAAGTATTGCAGTGATGGTGAGGAGCAGGATGGTTTGGTTTTGGAATGTTTTGTGGAGGTATAAGATTCTGAGTATTCAGGAAATTAACCTCTGGAGTGGTGAGGGACAATGATAGACTTGCCAAATTCCGGACTTGATCAAGTTCTTCCTGAAATTTTAACAGCTTCTGTTCCAGTTGGGATGCATTTTCCTTGGTGACCTCTACCCGTTTAGTTGAGTTGTTCAAATCTTCCATTTTTCCTTTGTTTTTGTGTCTGACAGGACTGGGAGGAGGAGTAGGTGGAGGGCCCCTGTATCTTTTTAAAATATGATGACGTTGTCAGAGTTCACGAACTAACCTTTGGTGAGGGGAATAAACAAAAAGTAAAAACAAAAGGTAACAAGTTAGTGAGGACGATAAGAAAAGATGTTGCGATATTTAAACACATAGTGCAAGAGTGTAAATCGTATCCTAATTTGGGAGCCTCGTTGTGCCCGAGGTAGGGCTAGCGAAAAATTGATTTGGAGAACTTATAATGCTAAATGCCTCATTTTATTGATTAAAAAAAAGACGAACCCCAAAACGACACTAAATAACAGGAAATAAAATGTCACTAATGGCCATTGGCCTTATTACATTCATAAACGGAAAGGTAAATTCCTATCTATTTGGTCCCAAAAGGGCCTTCCCCAGACTCGACATCTTTAGCTCCATCGAACAGATTCACTGGCTCACGAAGTCCTAGCAGCAAGTAAGCTTTGGCCAGGTGTCCACTTTCGTTTCCTTCAGCATTCTGGCAATCCTTGATCCTCTTGATGAATTTCCTTTCCAGCTCCACTAAACCCCGCTCTAAGTACCCCAGTTGCTTGTTGGCGCTGACAGCCATGTCTTTCCATTCTTCAATCAGCTTTTGGTGGGCTTCTTGTGCTCATTTTCACATTCCCGAATCTTTTTGCACACTTGGTTGTACTTGACCTGTGCTTCAGCCTTTTCATCGATAATCCTGTGACCTCGAACAAATCCGGGTTGACCCAGGCCATTATGATTATCTTCTAACCAGCTTGGATAGTATGGAGTATAACCAGCATGGTACCTGTTTGGATCAATAGTGTCCCTTCCCATGATGATTTTGCAGTGCCACATATGCTGAGCTTGACACTTGTAAGGGCTATCATCATCTTGAAATTTAGCTCGGAAGTGACTCATCTTGTCGACCCTTGGTATAACCTGCTTCCTTCCAGACTGCCTCATATCCCGGAGAGGGACATAAGGTTAAGTTCCTCTTAAACCTATAAGTATAAGAAACGGTGCATCCCGGGATCGGGCAATAAATTCTTTAGTAGGGAACTATTCGAACATCCATTATACTTGGTCCTCTTTCAGATTTTCAAACAGTTCTACCCATTCTTTGGTATCTTCCGTCTGAGCAAACATGTTGGGCATGTAGTTCATCCTCCTTTGCTGATGGAAGGCTATATGATCGTCCCAGTCCCTTCGTTGAATCTCCTGTCGATACTCACCCTTTTGGAGGTGCTCCATGAGCCAGAGTTGGAGCAGCAAGTTGCAACCCTCAAAGTGTTTGGCTCCTTGTTGACACTTCTCCAGGGCTCGGTATATCTCTGCAATAATCATAAGTACTATGTTAAATGGTTGCCCGCTAATTCCTTCCATTAAAGTTTTGGTGACCATGGCTAGCCTGGTATGGATCCTAGCCTTCTTCATTGGAAATACTATTATCCCCGAGAAATAGAATATAAAGACAAAGACCCTTCTATTGATATGCCCTAATGATGTAAGGGCGAACTCATCAGGATAAGTACGATAAGATTTGTTGTGACAGTACCTTTCGTATAAGTAGTCAAAGGGAATGTATGACTCTTTCAAACATGTCAAGTCTGCATTCTTCTTTAGACCCATCATTTTGAGAAAATCTCTACCCTTACGGTTTTCCGGTATTAACAAACCCGGAGTTTCCCATGGTATTCCAGCCAGTCCTCCTATATCCTCAAGCAAGGGTGTCATCTCAATGTCTCCGAAGTGGAACACAGACCTATCACAATCCCAGAATAGAGTGGCAGCTTCTATGATTTTATTGTTGGGTTAAATTTCTAGGAGAGAAGGTAGATTTCCTAGGTATTTTCGAACAAGATTCTGATCGCTAGAATGAAGATCTCTCCACAGTTTATCAATTTGGGGTGGATATTGGTGACCATGCCGAATCTGGTGATTTCGTGCCTCATTTTCTGCAAGACAAGAAGCGTTAGTCTCTTACCCCCACCAGACTCGACTATTTTAATATCAACAATTAGCATAACAAGCATTTAGTTCTCCAAATAAATGCACAAACCGTGGTAGCGTCTGTTTGGGTTTTAGGAAATCTCGGTGGACTTTGGACAAGGCTATCTTAAAGAGTCATTATGCGGACAATATAACTGACTCAGCTAGGTTTGATAGTGATGCATGCACCTTTAAACAGAGTAAGGTTTCTATGGAGTATTAGACTGGTACCCTTAAGCGGATAACTCAAGAGGAAAAGGCATGGAATCGTCAACTACACCGTTGATCGATTGGTTTTACCGCAAATATGCCTTTGCCGAATTTAGGGGGTGATAACATCAGAAGAGCGCAACCACTCATTATAAGCGTTGCTATGGTATTTTTGTTTGGCACGAGTGGAATATGATGTTGAATATGCAGTTGCAATAATTAAAACAAGTTATCACGTATTTGCACGTTTATAAAGTAAAAATTACAATAGTTTCTCAAAATTTACAACAGTATTAAAGGAAAGCGATAAAGGGAGAGCATTAAGAAAAATAAAGAAAAGAAACAAAGAGCCAAGTCAGTTTCATAGTGGAAGAAGGAAAAATAAGTTAAGGCATTTAAAATTAGTAAAGACAAAGAAGCATAAAGTCACAAATAGCATTAAATGGTAAAAGCCTTAAAGAAATCCCCAGTAGAGTCGTCATGCTATCGATGCCCCCTTTTTCTCGCGAAATCGGGTTTATGCATTTGGGAGGACAACTCGTTCCCTTTTGGGAATTGGGCTTGGATTGAAGAGTCGCCACCTAATGAATAAGTGCATTAGGACACTAAGAAGAACTTTGATTTAGAAAATCAGAGATTGGGTAAGGGCTTGAAATTATCCCAAGGGGAAGGTGTTAGGCACCCCTCGAGATCCACTAGTGAGGTTCCCGGCCATACTGTAATTGTGATTTTAAGTGCAAACAACAAGTAGACAAGTAAGAGTTACAAATATGGGGGGGGGGGGTTCACATAATTGTTGTAAGTGATTGCAGTTAAATGAAGTTAAAGAAGCTGAAATTTGAAAGAAGAAGCAGTTTTAAAAATGCTGAATAAACGAGTAAAAAAGGGGAAAATTTTCACATAATTGTTGCAAGTAATTGAAGTTAAAAGTAGCTGAAGAAGCTGAAGTTTGAGAAAAAAGCAGTTTGAAATTCTGAATAAAATAAAACAAGTAAGGGAGGGGAGTCCTAAGTTTATACATAATATGGATCACCCCACACAACACCCGGTAACCGTTTATACATGTGGTGTTATCGCATGGTCATCATATCCATATCTACCCTTTCCCGCCCTGTTATGATATTAAACGCAGAATGGTCTCATTTTACTTATTGCATGCTATTATCCGCCCCCATCCTATCAGCCCCAGAGGTATTTGGGACTACTCTAAAGGGAAGGGGTGTGAGATTTTATAGTTTCAAAGGACAAAATTCTAAAGCAACAATCAAAACACATATATAACAAACATGGGGGAAAAGCACATAACAGATAGAAAGGCTCAAACAAACCTCCTAAAAACAAAGAGAATCATATAGTTTTTAGCATGTCTTACACGTACTGATTAGGGTCCGATTAAACTTAAGAGTTGTGGCAAACTGATCTATTACATATTTCAGATAAGAAACCCAAATTAGGCATGCCTGCTCGTTGTAGTTAATAGAATCTGATTCAATTTACAAGTTACCTTATAGCTTGCCTAAGTGTTGAACGAAAACCTATAGGCATGATATCTATTAGTTTCAGAAAAGAAGTATACTGATTTTAAGGGAAAGAAATTGTCAATTACAGGAATATAAATTCTGCAGTCGTTATTGTTACTACTGATTTTAGACTTATAAGTGAATGGACGATTCAAATTTAGTTGATAGTTCCTATAGGCATGCTTTCTAGGAGTTACTGATTTTAAAACCTTTTTTTACACTCAAAACAAGAGCGCAGAAGTCCTGTAGGCATGGTATCTAAAATGCTGTTAATTATTTAAACCTATAAACAGGTTTGCCTAGTGACAAATGCAGATGCAAAATTCAGGAAGTCCTATAGGCATATTATCTACTCCCTCCGTTTCAATTTATGTGAACTCATTTGACTGGGCACGGAATTTAAGAAAAGAGAGAAGACTTTTGATCTTGTGGTGTAAAATGAGGCACCTATATTTTGTGTGGCTATAAATCATTGCATAAAGGTAAATTGTTTCCAAATAAGGAAAGGGGTCATTCTTTTTGGCACGGACTAAAAAGGAAATAGGTTCACATAAATTGAAACGGATGGAGTATATGATATGCAATATTTTAGAAATGACTTATAGACATGGTCTCTATATAAGATGCAAAAGTGCAGAAACCTATAGACATGGTCTTTATATGAGATGCAGAAGTGAAAGCTGAAAATAGGATACATGAGTGTAGACGTGTAAATATTCCCTATGAACATGATATCTACCATTTTGCATGCATGATTGACCCTCCCTTTTTCAATAACAGCCCCAATAGTTATTACAGCCCAGAATGAATAAGAAGAAGTAAAAATTACATCAGAGAACTAAAAATTTACAACCAAGAAAAGCCTGATTCAGACTTCCTGTCTGAAGCATGAGGTAAACCAACTCCAAAGATCAGATTCCAAAGCCTTTCTCTTATTTAGGATGTGTCAGATTTCCCTAAGAATCTCAAATGGACTCCGGACAGTGCTCACACCCAAATATATTGCAGAACTAAATCATAGTGCAGTGTGGAAGAGCCAGCCCTCAAGTGTCCAAGTTCAGAGGGAACTCAAGGTCCCAAGGCATGGATCACAGAAGGGGGGCAGAACTTAGAAGCTAAGAGAGAGTGTAAGTGCAAATAGGGATTATAAGAGGAAGCAAAGACAGGCTAATGGTCATCATACCTAGCAATTGGAAGTGCTGGCACACCCCACCAGCCTGTTAAGCCACATTGTTTGGGAGTCAAGATCCCCATAAGGGATCAAGTCCAAACATGAGCAACAACTTGCATGTTGCCATGTTCTGAACTTTAACTCAAAGCACATAGAGGGGAACAGGGGTGCAAGGATTCACAGCAGAAACAAATGCAAAGAAATAATCATGCTAAATAACATTGAATGCAGACAGCAAAGCAAACATGGGTGTAAAGACTGTAAATAAACACATTGGGATGAGGCTGAAACCAAAACTAGAACATACCAGTTTCAGGTAAACAAGAAAAGGAAGCAGTAGTCTTGTAAAGCCAAAGTGCAAGCAAGTAGTCAGAACACTACGATTTTAGAAGAGAACTATGAAGTGTGTAATGTGTGTAAAGTGTTGAATTAAAAGTCCTCTTTGTGAGAAAGGGGTCGTGCCCTTTTATAGTGTAGAAGGCAAGAAGAATAAGGTAGGGGAATAGTAAAATCAGTTGTCAATCAATTACACAAGTTTACCCTTTAACTAAGGGATTCAGATTTCGAATGATAAAACTAATTAAGGAACATAATTAATCAAACACTTTGTGTAAGGTAGTATAATAGGGGTAAATACATAAAGTTCTATTTAAGGACAAGGTCTTGACATCACACGGTTTGTGCAAATAAGGAAAGGAAATCAATTAACAGCCAATAAATCACAAGGTCTGAATTTTAGTATGAATGAATCCGGTCAGAAAAGGTGAAGAAATGTTATACTTAAGGAAAATCAGTAACAATCAGTCAAACCTAAAAAAAGATTCTGAATCAATCATAAGTTGGACAACCTTTTCGGGAGAAAAAATTCATCACACATATAAAAGCATACAGCCACGCTTAAACACGAAGAAATTTGGCATGCTATTCAAATAGAAGGGTCTAGTGTAGAACAATTTAAAAGTTCAGAGTCGTAAACAAAGAAGTTCAAACTTAGTTCATAGACTCATAATTAGTCTGAAAGAGTCGAGGGTTCCAAAATAGAACCCTAGTTCAAACACATGACCAAACCTCGGTAGAACCCCTAAATTCTAAGGTTTCCAACTCGAGTCAAGCACAGGGATGAGGAGGCAATAGGCTCAGAGATTTCTTTTTAGAATTCTCATGAGAAGACAAGCAAATACAATAGAAAGTTCTAAGTATAATGAGAGTAGAAGAAACAGTAGATGAAAACATGCTTAAATGGATCTTAAAACGAGGTAAAGTAGAAGTGATACAATAAACACTTAAGAACATGGTAGAGAAATACAATAGAAGAACACAAGAACACTGGAATAGTATAGCAAAAGAACATATAGGAAAACAGAGTGAGATAAACATGTGAGAGCATGGTATAGAAACACAGTAGAGGAAAGAACGGAGCATAGTAGAAGAACATGCATGATAAAGGAAAACATAAGAACACAGTAGAAGAACATGCGTGGCAGAAAAGAAAACATAAGAACATAGTATAGACAAATACACACAAAAAAAAGAAAAAGAAAAGTCAGAGAAATATTTTGAACCTTTCAGAAAACCCTAAATCGAAGAAAAGTGATTTTTAAAAGATAATTTTGAAAGAAAAATTGGGGAAATTGTTTAAAAACTCAAGTAGAGCACAAATAAATAACAGATATAAGAAAAAATCAGAGAAAACCTCGAATAGCTTGGGTTTTAGAGGAACCCTAAAACGAGAAAGGCTTTGAAAAGGTCCGATCTGAGTCAGAGAAGTTAGAGATAGACTCATAATGCTTGGATACGCCGGAGCAAGGCCATAGAACTTTGGATCGGTGAAGATCTGAACGGACACCCTTGAGGTCAGACCTTGAGCCTTCAAATATCAAATGTTTTCGAGTAGAGGGAGATGAGTTTAGGCCATCCATGGCCTGAGAGGCCATGGATTCCGGTGAGCTTGAGGTTGAAGATGGTGAGAGAGGCTAGGGTTTCGAGAGAGTTCGAGAGAGTTTGAGAGGAGAGGGATTTCAAAGGCGGCTGATAGAAGAGAATGAGTTAGGGTTAGGGGTGTGGGCGGATTTAAAAAGGCAAGGAATTATCGTGGCCGTTGATCAAAATGATCAAGGACTGGATTAAAAGAAAAGGTCAGGCGGGTTAAATTGGTTGGGTTAGGGCCGGGTTATATTAGGATTTGGGCTAGTCCGGTTCGAGACTGAGATTGGGTTATTGGGGGTGGCTAATTTTGGCTAAAATTGAAATGCAAATGAGGCTATCAGTTAAATAGCCACTTTTTCCTTTTAAATTTATAAAAAAATAGTAAAATTATTTTTCTAAAACAAATTGAAAGCACAATATTAATTAATAATATATAATCATTAAATTAAAAATACTGGAATAAATTTTATAGTTATAAAATTCTGTTAATTCTTAAAATAGGCTAAAATCGTAATTATATGCAATTTAGCTTTTAAAATACCAAATAAATTTGTAAAAAATGTATAAAAATTACCCTAGCTATATTTTGGTATAAATATGAGAATAAAATAAGTTATTCACCAAGATGATAATTTTGGAAATAATTATTTGTTTTGTATTGCTAAAATGGGCAATAAATTGATTTAAAAATTCTTTAAAAATTAGAAAAAATACTTAAACACTTGGGCATACTTATATATATATGCTATTTTGAAAGTATTTGCATGTAAAAATACATAGAGAAAAATTGGGTATCAACAGGTTGCGCGCCGCAACATTTTTATTAATGTATACATATATGGATCGGGTTGCACGCCACAACATATACTATATTGGATCGGATTACATGTCACAACAGATATTATATTGGATCGGGTTGCACGCCGCAACAGATATATTATATTTATTATATCGGGTTGTACGCTGCAACAGTTATATATATATATATATGTATATACATATGGATCGGGTTGCGCGCCGCAACAATAGTGTTGTTATATTGTTTTAGATATTGTACTATTCATTCATATTTATTTAGCTTCTGCTAAGTTGAACTGTTTCCCCGAGGCATGTACCCCCTCCCTTTTAACTGCTCATTACTTGTTTATTTTCTGCAATATATTATATATCCGCACAATTTTATCTGGAGTTTGGTCCTAGCCTCGTCACTACTTCGCCGGGGTTAGGCTAGGCACTTACCAGCACATGGGGTCGGTTGTGTTGATTCTACACTCTATACTCTTTTGCACAGATCCAAGTACCGGAGCAGCATACGGTGCGCAGCAGTAGTTTGGGAGCCAGCCTTCAGTCCACGAGATCCCGAGGTAGTCCTGCAAGCGTCCGCAGGCTCGACATCTCTTCTACCTATTTTAATGCACTGTTTCCTCTTGTATTCGAGACAGATTTTATTTCCTTGTTTCAGAAATTTGTGTGTAGCACTCCTAGATAGTCCGTGAATGTTGTGACACCAGTTTTGGTTAGAGGCATATGTGGATTTTCCTTATTATTTTGGTTTATATCGTTTAAGTCTTCTGCTTAATTACGAATTCCGCTATTTTTTATTATTTATTTTCTATTAATTAAATTGGTAAAAATGAATTTAAAACAAAAGTATTTATGGATTCTAAATGTGTGGCTTGCCTAGCTTCTATGAGTAGGCGCCATCACGACTCCCGAGGGTAGAATTTCCGTATCGTCACAGGGATACCCCATAAATGTGGGTAATGTGATGACCCGCATTATCTCCTTAGTGGGTGCAGAGCATGACTGGAACTACCCTTTCCCCAATACCCTCTCTATGTATTTTCGAGACTTGGAGGTGGAAAAGAAGCCCTATGATGTCAAGGCCAAACCGGTAGCCCCGTTCTCATGGTATAGTTTGAAGAGGCCAGACAACCACAAGGACAAGAACTACAAGGCCTCTTTCTGCCCCACCTGGCCAGTCTGAAGAGCCAGTTGTGGTAGAGGCCTCCACTGAGCCTGCCTCTACAGTTGCTAACATGCCTACCGGACCTTCCACTACAGCTGACTTGCCTCCTGGTCCTTCTACCTAAGCTGGCCCGAAGATTCTATCCTCCCGGGCCCATCCTATCACTGCCCACCGGCTGAGCCAGATGCTTTAGAGCATGAACAACTGGATGTATACTACTTCATACAAGTTGTCTACCTTGACCTCCACCATTGTAGCTCAATCGGCTCCTCAGCCAGCACAGGTCCCACAGTCTATAGAGGATGCCTTGAAGAAGATACTTGACAACTAGGAGAAGATCCTTAGTACCCAAGCTGATTTGGCAAAGGCAGTGGATTTACATGGCAAGGCTCTAAAGGAGCTTTCCAAGGAGCACAAGAAGTTGCGCAAGACACGGACCTCCAAGGAGTCCGTGAAGGAGTTGAGGGCGGACGTGGATAGACTGAAGGCAGACCAGATGCCTTTAGACTTATTATTTGAGGACCCAACTCCAGTAGCAGTTCTAGTAGTAGCCATAGACCTGGAGCAGCCACAGAGGCCTCCAAAAAAGAGGAGGAATATCCCTAGAGCAGATGATGCCATCATCCAGTTGGCGGACCCACCGGAGTCTTCCTCCAGTCAGCCACAGAATGTACAAGACCCACAGCCGGTACAGGTCCAGGCCTAGGTCCTAGCAGCTGAGCAGCAGGATACCGAGAACCAGTTTGAGGTTCTCAGCATACCGAGGACCCAGGGACCACTCATGATCCTATGCAGATGGACAAGGCTTAGGGAGACTTCATATCCTTCCTTTATACTTTTTTGTGCTTATTTGCTTTAGTTGGCATTAGGGATATTGCCAGCTTTTATTTGGGGTGCGCCCTACATTTTATCCTTGGATGATTGTATATATACTAATTTAGTTTATGCTTTCTTTGATTTTCATTTGGTCTGTATATAATTTTACATTTAGTTACTTTTATAGCACTTTTTATCTTTCCTCTGGTCTATATATAAAGTTACATTATTGTATATATTCATCTCCCATTGTATATTCATTCCCCTATTGTACATATTCATTCTATTTTCTGTTTTCGCAAAAAAAATTCATTTTTAGCTTCTTATATAGGCTCGTAGCCTTTTGTTTTGTTTTGGATGCTTTAATAAGCCTTTGGTTTTCTGAATGACACGGTTCTTTCCAAAGGTGGAGTATTGTGTGAACGGGGTGGCTCTTCCCAATGATAGATGGCGTGACAATCTTCTTAAGGGTTTGAGTCTGTTTTTGTTTTTGGTAGTTTATAATTAAGGGTACCTCAAGCAAAGCTTTACTTGGGCCTAGCACATTTACCTTTGATCCCATGGTCAAAGACAAAATATTGTGTTTAGGATGGTGAAAGTTGTGGCCTTGAGACTCTTGCGTTGGCCGATAATCATCAAGTGGTTTTTTGGGACCATTGTGTGCTCAAATCGTATCTAAGGTCATTATAGGCCCCTGATTCTATGTCTTTAGCAATCCTTTAGCTTGTGTGGTGAGAAATCGAATTGCGAGTCCAAGTCCCGAGCCATTGGTCTAGAACTTGCCCTAAATGTTTGTTGAGGCAAAATCTTGAGTGAAATTTGACTTGAGAAGTAATTATAGTCTCTCCTTGATCCAAATGATAGTTTGAACAATTCCATAGCCTACCAATAATATGATCCCTAGTTAACCTTTTTGAGACTTAGACCTTCTTCTTTCAAGAACCATGTTACAAGCATATACCCATTCTAAGATATACCCTCTCTTGGCACCCGATCTTTCCTTGAGCACATGGAAAAAGTATAAGTTTGGGGGGAGAGACGAGGATGTCAACAAAGTGGCACAAAAATGAAGAAAAGGAAAGGCAATGAAAAAGAAAGAAAAGCAAAAGACAAAAAGAATGCTCACATGTGAGAAAGAATAAAAAGGGATTCAAGAAAAGCAAAAGAAAGAAAGATATGGACAGTTGAAAAAGGAGAAATGGTTTGAATTGCATAAGAAAGAGTGACAATGTGTCTCTCTAACCCCTTAGAAAGAGGTGAAATGACTCAAAGAGTCAAGTGAATTGTTCCAAATGAATCAAAAGAAGTGCTTAAGGGAAGATGGAACCCACTTGAACAAAAACATGACCTACCCTAAACCAAAAGTCTTTACAATGACTCCACAAAAGCCCTATATGATCTTGAGTTGGATGAAGCTTTCATTAGTGGATACTTCCATAAGGGGCAAGCATATGGTACCTAGAGCCGGACTTGTGACCTTTTCTTGAGAGAGATGAGTGAATTCCCATTAACCTCGATTTGTGTGTCAATACTCTAAAAAGGTAAGGTTTGCTTAGAGAGAGTTGAGGATGTGTGAGTTTGGGTTCCACAATGACCAAAGTAATTGAGAGAGTTCTTTTATGTAATGAGTCAACTTTTTGATGCTCTTGTGTCACACTTGATCCATGATTTTTCAAAGGTTAAATGTTGTTATTGATCCATTTGTATTGAAGGTAATTGTTAGTCCCAATTGATGCTTGTTGAGGTTACATTAGGATATCTGAAAATTCTTGGATTTTCCCTTAAGGGGTGGATCTTATTTTGTTTGCATGAGAACAAGCAAAGGCTTAAGTTTGTGGGGAGTTGATAACTAGGGATTTTGACGTGTTTCATGCTCCTTCTTGCTTACTCTTTCATTATAAATTGTTACAAAATAGTCCCAAAAGGCTCATAAGTTGTTCTTGATTGCAGGTTAGATCGACAAAGTGATGAAATGTCAAACATCGGCTCAAAAGGAGTGAAACCTGCTCAATTACCAAAGACAAGGCAAACTCAGGACAAATAGGCCTAGTGCAACCGCCCTACACTTTGTGTGGTCCGCACTAGGGAGATTCAGAGAGTAGATTTCAAGGTATAAACCCTAGTATGGCCACATTCCATTATGTGCGGTCCACACTAGGGAGATTCAGAGAATGGCAAATCAAGGCTTCAAGCAAGGCGGCCGCACTCCATTATGTGCGACGCGGTGAAGGCTCCGCAGCCGCACTACCATTATGTGCGGTCCGCGGAAGAGAAGTTTAGAGAGGTAAAAATTGCCATATTTCAAGATGCGTGGTCCACGGTCATATTTGTTCGGACCGCATTAGAGACCTCCGCAACCGCGATCCATTCTGTGCGGTCCGCGGAGCCTGAGTTCAGAGAGCCAAGATTGCAAGTCCAAGAGCCTAGTGTAGCCGCAGTCCACTTTGTGCGGCCCGCACTGACCCCGCATGGGCATTTTTGTCCAGTTTTTCCAACTTAGTATAAATAGAAACTTTTTTATTTTTTAGGGTATCAGTTATTTTATTTTAGCAGCTGCGCTCGTGAGAACATCATCTGTAGCCATTTTTGGCATCTTAGCTTAGTTTTAACAATAGATTCTTGTATTTTACTTTAGTTTTTAATTAATATGTCTTCTTTTTCATCTATTTCTCTATTTTCTTGTTCAAGCATGAGTAGCTAAACCCATTAGCTATGGTTGTGGCTCAACTCTAGTATGGGTAATTGATGGGTGTTGTGATTTAAGGTTAGATTGACTATGGGTGTTTGTTATTTAGGTCTATTTCATGGTTTAATTTATGAATTAGTTGTTGCAAATACTAGTTTGTGCTAAGTTGACTTGGCTCTTCTTGAGAAAGAGAGCCTAAGTCTCCAAAATTGACTCAACAAGGAATTGGGATGGACTCAAGATATTCGATAGTCCCAATTAAAGGGTTAAACCTCGAGAGAGTAATTAGCCGACTTGAACCCTCGTTGCTCGAGCAAATGTGCATACCCGATTGGTCTCGAGAGAGTCAATTGGGCAAAACCACTCTTTCTATCGAGAGGTATAGAGTGGATAGTATTGAGCAACGGTTATAACTTATTTCCCAAATCGTGTCAATCGTGCCTTGGATGCAATTACCCATCAATTAGCCACCTAGGTGAAGGTCACTACCCTAGTGCCCTTTATACTATTAGATACAAATTGTAGAAATCTAATCTTAGCATAATCTAGTTTCAATCTTAATTTGTAGTTTGATATAAGTAGTTTATAAAAGAAAACCCAAAAATATTGGAAGTGACATTTGGAACAATTACACAATTCTAGACTAGATATATACATCAACTCCCTTTCTAGCTCCCTGAGGAATTCTATCCCAACCCTCATATCGGGTAAAAGCTATTAAGACCCTATCTTCCTACTTTGTAGTAGTGTGGAGTTGGCAGCGATCAATCACTAAGGACGATCTCATTCCGACTCTCAAATGATGCAAGTATCACGGAGCCACGAGATATAAGAATTAAGCACAACATGAATATAAGTCAAGCAGAAGAGACATATGTGTCACAAAACATGCTATCCAATTTTGTCAAGGCATCATGAACAATTTCAAAATTTTAGGAAGATACTGCACATGCCAAAGCTTAAATATGCTACTATCAAACAAGTCAAAAGGAGACTAAGTTCATCAATCTTCCTCCTTTTATTTTCTAAAGTCCTAATCTACTCTAAAAAATAATTAAAAAAAAACTACTACCCGGTTCAAACTATATCCCATGGAAAAGAAATGATGCACAAAGAAAAACTAAGAGAGATTATTGCTACCTAAAGAGAAATAAAAGACATATTTTTGGATTTTTTCTATTATTCTACCCTTTTTAAAAAAAAATTTGGACCTCGCTCTCAAGAAAGCGGTCCACAAAATCTATTGGCGGAAAAAGTCCAAATTTTTTGTTTTTTATTCCTTTTTTTTAACAGAAACTACCACACGAAGAACGTGTACTGTAACTAAGCTAATATAGCACAGAAAATCATCCAGACAATCTCCTCACCGCACACTTAAAATTGTGCAATGTCCGCAATGCACACTGTAAATAACAAGAGGGTAAAAGAGACTCCCTGGTAGGCCAAAGGCCGAAGCATTAGCAGCTCATGGGATACTCAGACTTCTCCCAAGTATGATCCCTTGTGCGGGTACCTCACACTTAGTTTCAACCACCTGCTAGCTTTTGCACAAGCCTATTGGCTTTGATTCCATGCTCGTACTCCTACAAAATGCAAATACAAAAAAATAACACAATAAAAAAAAGTAAAAAAGAAAATAAAATTGGGTTCATCCCAACAAGCGCTTGATTTAATGTCGCGACATGATGCCATCCTTTCACCACTTCTCCTTCCACTTTGAGGATATAAATTGCGCCCCCAATTTTGCATCAACTTTTATGTCATATTCTTAGGGCGGTGGTGTGAAAATAAAGGAACCAAGCACAAGATATCGCATCTTACACTTCTTGGCCCTTAAGTGAGGAATGTCGTTTTGCCTCCTTGGTATGGCAAATTTCAGAATATAAACACTTTGTTCCTCATCTATTGAGTCCTCTATATGCTCGAACGGATCAATTCTCATGTCACCAACCAAACACAATGTTGAAAAGTGTTTATAAGGAGGTCTAATACGCTCCAACTCCAAAATTGCATTATTTTTTACATCCTCAATTTTGCACTCTTCGTCAACCTTGGCATCATTAATAATATTTTGATCGAATAGTTGGAATTCCTCTTTCCGCTCCACAAGCTGGCCGGTATCCATAAAAATTGGTTGTACGGCATCAGACGCCTCAACCTTTTTATTCAATTTATCCTGCAGGTCATGGATATCTAAGCCAAATTAGTCTATCTCTTGCCTAAGCTCATTTCTTTCGTGTCTATCAGTTATTTTGTCATATTTGAAAGACCATTATGTAGAAACTCATGAGATTTTACCAATGGAGCTTGTTCCTCTATCCAAGATTGGCTCACTATATCTGCTTCTTCAAAATTATCTTCTTGTGGGAACTCGCTCTCTTCAGCCACTTCTTCCACCTCGACCTTCATTCTCATAGTCTTTTGATTTTTATCTTGTTGCTCGGCTATTTGCCTTATCATCATGTTCTGTTGCTCAGCTGCTTGCCTCATCATGTCCATAATACGAGCCATGCATTCCATATCCCCCACGTCCTTGCTCCTATCAAACTCATTTACAATATTATAAACACTATAATAAGAGCTCTGAGAAGGATAATAAGAATAAGGACAACCATACGAATGACCACCTTGACAACCACAAACATTACACAAATATCACTCATTAGATTGAGATGCACAATTTTGCCCTAATTGTGGTCCTCCAGAATATGAACAAGGATCACCATAATAAGAATAACTAATATTCGACCGATTCTTATTCCGAAATGCCATGTAAACAAAGATAATAAATAATAAACTCAGCTAAAATTTAAACTTGAATAGACAAAAAGTAAAAATCTAATCTAGTAGACTAGTTAATTTCTAAGTCCCCGGAAACGGCGCCAAAAACATGCTGCTCCCAAACGCACGCGCAAGTATATGTGATCGACAAGTAATATAGGACTGTAAGTTCAAATATCGTACCCACATGGACTTGTGATTAACTATCAACTAAATTAAACCCAAACAATTAATCTTTTCAAGTGATCTTCTAAAGTATGAATATTTAATTAAAACTAATTTGGGGTAACAAATTAAGAGATTAAAGGAACATAAAGGAACAGGTTTGCAAAATTAGAGACGAATTCAATGAGAGAAAATATTCTAGAGCTATGGGTTAGCTAACAATCCCGTTGAGTCATCCACCTAAATTGTCTAATTAATTTATCTGATTTATCGAATGACGGAGTTAATATTGCTCGTAGCCTTTTCCCGAAGTAATACTCGCATATTCAAGTTAACCTAACGCCTATATTCCTATGAAATTAGGATTAAAAAGAATGCATTAATAATTTCTATATAGTATCCAAGCAAGGCGAATAAGTATATCCTTATCCTAACCGGAAATATGTTCCCGTTGCTCGAGTTCAAGTTCTCACTCTACTCATTCTTATATACAATCTAGAATTCTCTCTCCTGAGTTCAATCCTAGATTCGTAGATAGTATTTAATTGGTGATAGCAATTAATTAAGTGCAAGATTGAATAAATAAGCCAATATAATAAACTAATACGAACAATTCATGCTTCAAACCATAACATTCATGTAGCACCCAAAACTTTAGAACGAATAAACTATGAGATTAAAAGAAGAGAAGAGAAGAAAAACTAGTTAGAAACCTCCTCCAAGCATGGTGTGTGTTTATCCACGTGAATTCTCCTTAAAAGTATGTTAGATCTCCCAAATTAGGTTTAGGAACCCTTTTATACGAGTTGGGGGGATCTTGGGCCGAAATAACCTTCTCCCAGGCGAAGTTGGACAGATATCACGCCACCAGCATCCAGCCCAACGCTAGGCACTGTCCCTGGCGCTGGTAAATTGCACCTTCTGTTTGGGGTGCCACAGGTAGCGTGGGCACTGCCTGTGGTGCTGAAAATTCCACCTTCCCTTTTTTCGTTCGTTTTGGATCTAATCTTACACCATTCGCCTTCAATTGCTCATGGATCATTCCTACACATAAAAAGACCTCAAATTAATATAAATCAACATATTTTACATCCTAAATCCACAAAACAGAAGTAAAACATGAGGTGATATACATATAAATATATATATGTACTTTAAGCTAAACATCAGTATACTTTTGTTGGAACTCCAGTATAATGTACTGGAGTTCCAGCAAAGTATACTGGAACTCCGGTATATTATAGTGTAGTTCCAGCAAAGTATATTGGAACTCCAGTATAATAGACTGGAGTTCTAGCAAAGTATACTAGAACTCCAATATATTATACTGGAGTATTTTTTGGATTTTGAACAGTGTTTATCTTTACATGAAAAGTGGCTAAATTTCGATGACTTTTGAAACTGTGGCTATTTTTGAATGATCACTTGTAAATCTGGCTAGTTTTTAATTTCTCCCGTAAAATATTCTCCCCATTCCATAATTTCATGCAGCCATAGAGCGAATTCAACAAGTGACTTTGCATTGGGGTCGTTCATTTGCAAGTAAATAGTAACCATCTACTTGGATGATCGAATGAAACGTCAAACTCATTTTAATAGATGTTTTAAGAAAATATTTTCAAAATTTAAAACTTCTAGATAACACTATAATGATCCTACCCCTATTATTCATGTTCTCTATCACGACCCAAAATCCACTAAGGGTCGTGATGGCGCCAAACATCACTATCAGGAAAGCCAACCAAAATACTTAATTAAATTCTTGTTTTAATACTCTTGAAATCTATGATTTTCCTTCAAATTTACCAATAAAAAGAGAATCGCTCCAATTCAAATTAAATGATAAACAGTTAATACAAAATACTTCATAAACATCCCAGAACTCGGTGTCACAAGTGCATGAGCAATTATTAAGAATTTGAATAAAGTACTATAGCTGTCCGGAACACAAATTGGACATAAAGTAAATACAATTCTGAGAGAGACATACTAGTTGCGGGTCGCCTGAGGAAATACAGCTCACCTAGTCTCCGGGTCACCCATGCTGCTACTCCTAGTAGGCCAATAAATACCTGTACTTGTGCAATAAAATGCACAACAAGTATAGCATGAGTACGGAAATAATGTGTACTCGGTAAGTATCCCGCCTAATCTCGAAGAAGTAGATACGATATGGCAACTTCGACACTTACCAATGGTCCAATAATAATATTATTAATGCGATGACTCACGGATTTATTAAGAACAACGGTAGATTCAAATGAGTCACGAAATAGGTAAAAGTTCCTTTTCATTAAAAATATCTGGATTCGTAATCCATTAATTAACAATCATCTCAAGTCAGGGAGAGAAGATATCAATATCAACAAATCTCAAGGCAAGAAATAGAAGCATGCACAACTCATGCCGAGGTCGTACGGCCCGATCCAACATAAATGTAAAATGTGTACTGCCGAGGGTCGAACGGCACGAACCATAGATGCATCTATTGCCCCACTCGCGAACCATACATGCGATGCGGTCAAATTTAAATAAACAATCACCCTACTCGCGAACCTTACATGCGACGCAAGTATACATAGAAATACATGCTCAAACAGCTAATAAAGAATTTATCGGGGAATATTTATCCAAATAAAAGCCAATTCTCTTTTATTGATTTAAGAAAATAAAGTTTAATCCTCTTAGAAATTTATTTACCAATTCAATAGAATTTAAGAATTGAACTATCAATAAGATCACAAATATTCCAAGTATAGCATGCTTTTGGGTCCTAGACTACCCGGACTTACACATATTAGTAGTTATGCACGGACTCTCGTCACCTCGTGCGTATGTAGCCCCCATAAATAGGAGCACATAATCAATTATTTTACATATGGGGATAATTCTCTCTTACAAGGTTAGAAAGGAGACTCACCTCGCTTTAAAGCATACTTCCAATACCAAGAACGAGCTCAAACTCTCAATTTGGAGCCGAACGATCCAAAACTAGATAAACGAGGTAAGAACTAGCCAATATAAGCTCACAAGATCGCATTCTGGTCCCCCCTTGAACAAATTCTTAAAGGTTAGGTTACTACCTGCTTCTACGGAAGAGGTTTACTTTGTACCGCCC
>MU702278.1:0-12996 GCA_026770625.1 Nicotiana glauca | reverse complement strand
TATATATATATATATATATATATATATATATATATATATATATATTACTTATTTAAAGTATTTTTTTCAAAATTTTATGCAATTTTACCTATTTAATAATATGTTTTATAATTATATTATTTTATAAAATATTAAAAATTAAATACCCATGGGGCTTACGCCCCACACCTCAGGGCTTACGCCCCGCTAAGGCATATGCAAAATGCCGCCCCGCCTTTTAAAACACTGGTACAAACATACTCTTAGTTTTATGATAACTAAGAACTTCTAATAGTGGAATTTATTTATGCAGCAAATACAACAGGTATAAGCTTTTCAGTTGACTTTTGGAGACAATTTTGTTCATAATAGACATGCTTAGAGATTATTTATTTTTAAATCATCGGCGGGAAACTAAAACCTATATTTGGCATGAAACTTTTTCGGTGTTTTCAATATGGATTTGCCTTTACTTGAAGTCTTGAACTATTTTATGTTAACAGTAAAAACCAATCTCACTTGATTGAGGGATAGAGTTGGGTAGATTGCCTAATGAAGATTCTGTGAGAGCAAACTAATTAATATCAAATTTTGAATTATTTTTTCCAGAATTTGTTCTAAGAAAAATATGCGGGGTGGGGTGAGTTGATGCGGGGTTGGTTGAATTGTTAAATTGTTAAACAAGTATTTGGGAAGTGGAATGTAAAATTGACTGAAGCTTAATTTGCTGAAATCTGGTCTTGTTCAAAGCAATTTAATTTGGACAACAAGTTGTTCATTAAGAGGGGAGACGGTTGGTAATCATCCTCGTCTATGTAGATATTTAACCAAAAAATCGATTTTTAGTCAAAGCTAATATTTAGAAGAATTCGGGTTACTGATAATCGGAAAACAATATAAAGAAAAGAATTTCGAGAGTATCAATGTATGAAAGTTAAATAGCCAGTGTATTTTCCAATAGTGTTTCGTGTCTACAATTATTTGTGACTTTCCTTTTTATAGCAATTTTCGGGATGACAGACTTTACCTTTGCCATAATAAGACAATTATGGGCAATTAGTGACTCTAAATGCTACGTTATGTAATCATATACAGTAAATACATATTCTCTAACGTTTCTCGCATTTACTGCTTATTAAATGTTGTATCTGGGCTCTTATTTGCTGTCAGATTCATTCCTTTTGACTCCTTAACGATCTTTTACCGTTTAATGCCTTCAACGGATACGAGCATTGAATGTCTCGCGTGACTGTTCGTGTCTCTTCTGTTTAACTTGCTCGTGTCTATTCTGTTTACCTTGCTCGTGTCTATTATTGCTCGTGCCTATTGAATAACTTTAATTCTTTGATTGTTTGACCAATCCACGTGTCATGACACGTCATCCCTAATATACAAAGTAAATTTTTTCCAATACAGATAGTCCCCCCACTTTCCATTTATTCGTCAGTCGAATATTTGGGAAGTGGATTTCATAAAAGGAGAATATTTGTCATCATTAATACTGTAACAAGACCGTCGCTTCAATGGTCACATCTATTTAATGTTCTTCACACGCGTCAACTCCATATTGATTCTGCCAGTTGTCATTATTGTGACTCTTCCATTACTGCGTTTTTCACTTTTTTGATGGTTGCTTATAAATACAGTTTTACCTTCTAACTTTTACCACAAAAACTCTTTCGAAGATTTGAAGTGTAAATCTTTATTCTCTTCATCTTTTTCCTCATCATGTCTTCTTCGAATCCTAACCTTAGAAAAGCCCCCGCTTTAGAAAATTATCCCAATGCCCATGTCAGACATAGAAGGGGAGGAAGGCTTCGTAGTTTAGGATCTTCTCGTGGTGGTGGTTCTGCCATGCTTTTTTCTAACCCTGGTTCTTCTTCTAGAACCAGGGGTTCTTTTACCCAAAGATCGTCTTCTAAGGGCAAGGAAACCTCCGAACCATTACAAGAGCCTTTGGTAGAGGAAATAGTTCCTAACGATTTATCTTTTCACTATGATAGACAATCACTTCAAAGCCAAATTGAAGGTTTGGATCGTGTTGATACTTTCCCCACTTTGATTATAGAGCTTTTAGCTCCCATAGTTCGTAAAGATTGCCACTGGAAGGATGATTTTCCCATTGTAATCCCTAACCTAAACCAAAGAATTACTTCATAGATGACTGGACGTTCTTTTGTTTATACATACCCTTTTACTCTTGGGTTTAAACCAGCTATCGACCCTGTGATTCTTGATTTCTGTCATTTTTTCAAGGTTTGTCTAGCACAGATTGACCCGTTGGTATGGAGGGTGTCACACCTCCTTTTTACCTACTGCGCCCCGTGAAGGGTGTAATAGAGGGAGTTTTTCCAATCAAAGGACAATCAAAATGGGGTTCGTTATTAAGATTCAGAGTTGCCACTTGGGAGATTTATGGTATCCCAAGTAACCGGTTGAATCCCGAATCGAGGAAAATAATGACTCTGTATTACAGTTCGCGAACCAGAAATCTAAATAAGGAATTCTGTTAACCCGGGAGAAGGTGTTAGGCATTCCCGAGTTTCGTGGTTATAGCACGGTCGCTCAACTGTCATATTTGGCTTAGTTATCTGATTTTAATACATGATGAACTTATGTGGAAATTTTAACTTTTAACCGATTTTATTCATTTTTTATTTTAAAAGAGAATTGCAACGTCGTGAAAACGCGTCTCGAACCACGTCACATCAATGTACCCGTGGTTGTTGACACATCTCGACTCCATTGAGATCTGGATTTGGGTCACATAAATGTGCACCCGAGTTTAAGAATGTAATGTTATTAAAAATACGCGTCTAAAGAGAGTAATGCGTCATTATTTTGGGAAGGCCGTGAAACTCGCTAGACGGCTCATCCCGAAGTCTAAGTAATTTAATATATATACAATTGACGAGGGCTCCGTAATCTATGTGTTTTATTTGGCGAGGCTCATCTCATATTTTATTTAAAGGTCCATCCTAAAGTAGACTATGATATTCTACATTATTCGTCTCTAAAAGAAAACCTAATTAATTAACATGCTTGATTAAAACAAAATGCAAACAGAAAAGTGCACTCAAACTTTGTACAAAGGGAGATTGTTTCATTCCTTGTTCTATTAGTGAATATTTACTAAAGTTGAGATTACAAATAGAACATGAGATTAACAACAGTATTATCAAACAAACTAACTATTCTCTAACTAATTTAAACTAACATTATTAGATGAATTGAACTATTTGGACTAACTGCATGAAATTCAGAACCATTTGGAATTCATTTTTTCACAATTATTTGAAACTAAACTGACCTTATTTTCTAATGCTCACTCGAAAGTTTGTTAAACTTATTAGACACTTGGAAAGTCTATTATCATTAATATTCAAAGGGATGTTAACACGTCTTGTTCAAACCCAACTCATGACTACTGGTAAAATGTAAGAACGAACTTGTTTTTACCATTACTGAAATTTGGACCTACATCACACTATACTATACTGTACTAGTAACGCATTAAACCAAATCAAAAATTACTAACTGGAGAATTCACATACTCATAGGGGCAAACTGATCTAACTGAACAGTCTATAAAATTCCATTACAAGTTTAAACAATAGAAATAATACTAGTTAAATAGTCTAAGTTTAAACAGTTCTTATGCACTGAAATTAAATAACTATCCAGTTCTAAACTAATTGCATCCACAAGCATTCATACTGAGCATAGACTTGGAACATTCCTTCATTTCATTTTCAATTGAAGATTACATCAGTCATGAGGTCAAATGTGTGTACCTGGAGATTAGAAACACAACAGGAAGAAGGAGTAAGATCAACAGCTATACATTAGCAGTCAACAACAGTTCACAGGAATTTCACACAGCCACAACACAACTATTCTTCAACCCAGGAATGATTCAATGACCCAAGAACCAAACAGAAACCAAAAGATTGACCCACAGCAGTACCAAAACAAGCCAAATGAACTCATAGAAACATCCAGAACCACTTGAAACGTTCAACAAGCTAAGGTTCAATCAGAAACCAATTCAGCTGGACTCAAAGTCACTCAAGATCAGTCTAGTGTATTTGAATCAGGAAAATAAAATCACTGAAGCAGGAAAAGAATTTCAATGACACGGTGAGACTTCTCAGCACTTCTATCTTTTCTTTTCAAGCTTAAAACTCTCCAAACTGATCCCTAAGAACTGACTGACTCTCCAGTATTTTCAAATGTTTTCAAACTCTCGAATCACTTAAAGAAGATCTGGCTTAAAATTTTTTCTCTCCAACTGATTTTTTTCAGGACCAAAAGGAACACCCCCTAACTCTGTCCTATCCCCTTTCCATTTATAGCCAAAAACAGACCCCTACTATCCCTTGAAGCATTCAAACTAATAAGAAAAGGATTTCTACCCATAATATTCCCTTCTCCCTCCACTACTGAATGTCTAACCCCTTTTTAATTCAAAGTTATGGGTGTCTTACTTGTTTAATCAACTTCCCATGACATTAAGCCAAGTTCCCCATTATTTATTAAATAAATGTATTATTTTAACAGTACATTAGTACTTAGTGGACAGAGCACTCAACTAAACCAATTCTTCAAGTTTTATATGCCTAAATTACCCTCCCTGATGTTCATGAAAATACTGTCCTATCCCTAACCCAATTACCCTTTCAATCTGTACCAGACCCCCCAACTGCTATAACCAATTCGATTCATTGAAACAATCAACAGTTCAAGAATAGAACTCAAATCAGATCAAATGGCATCAAAATAAGACCAATGAAACAGGACAAAACCCTATTGAACTACCAAGAGCAATTTTGACTGACACAGACACATGGGAACAAACTTTGAAAGAACTTACATCTCTAAATTAACCTCAGACAAAAATGAATGAACATTAACAATAACTGAACGGGGCTCTGAAGCTGGGAATATAAGGGTCAACGCATAAAACATTCGACTTTAAACAACTCAAAGAGAACAACTAAACTACAAACACGAAGAGACTAAAAACTAGTTACAACATATGCTAATCAATAAGGAAAATGGGACCGGAAAAAGGGTCCGAAAAGAGGAGGAAGAGGTAATTGCCAAAATGATGAATTACGATGAAACTTGTCACACCTCCTTTTTCCGCTACTTGGCCTTTACAACACCCCGGGAAGAGATATAGTAATAAAGGAGTTTTTCCAATTTAAGGACAATCGAAACGGGATTCGTTTTTATTTAAAAATCAGAGTCGCCACTTGGGAGATTTATGGTGTCCCAAGTCACCGTTTTGAATCCCGAATCGAGGAAGGGTTTGACTCTGTTTAACAGTCGCAAACAAGAAATTCGAGTAAGGAATTCTGTTAACCCGGGAGAAGGTGTTAGGCATTCCCGAGTTCTGTAGTTCTAGCACGGTCGCTCAGCTGCTATATTTGGCTAAAATCTCATTTTTATACATGTTATCCTATTGTGTAATTTTTAAAATTACTTACCCCTTTTAATTAAATTTTTAAGAAATTGAATATCGTTTAAAATATGTTTTTGGATCACGTCACATGAAATGCACCCGGATCCTCAACACATTTTATTCAACGTTTTGGGATTTGGATTTGGGTTGCATGAAATGCACACCCGAATTTAGGAAGGTAAAATTATTAAAGAACGCACCTAAAGCGACTAAAGTATTATTAACTTTGCGGGGGGCCATGAAAATTTGTTAAATGGCACGTGCCGAATTCTAAAGACAAAGAAGATTAAATAAACGAGGGCCATGCAGTTTGAGGTTTTATTCGGCACGGCGAACCTCGATTTATTCCGAAGGACTTAAGTTGTTATAATCGGGTCACATGAAATGTACCCCGGAATTTGCTAATTCACAGGTATGAAACTAATGTGTCAATATAACAGAGTAAGCTGACAAGACGGGAAGATTCAATCATTTCCCTCAAACCAACACAGAGACGTTCCACCTTCAAGGATTCAGTAAGACAGAATGATATGAATTATTAATATTTCGCATCATTTGAACACATGGAAAAATCTCTTATCCATTTATCCTAAGTAATTCAGGAATGAACAAATCATGAAAGCTAACAGGCAAGTGGCAATTGCTAAGATCACAAATATCAATAACGAAAATGGGCAGTGCATGATCAACACAAAATCAAATGCAGAAGAACAGATCACACAAAATTCCTTTAACTCAAAATACTACCATCTTGATTCCCTCACAAATATCTAATACACGTGAAGCTTGCCCATATCTAATTTAACTATCAATAACAATCAAAGGTCAATTTCTTCTCAACTCAAATTCATGACCCAGCGAATGGCTAACCAAATTTAACACAAAGCTTTTAGCTGCAAACAAAATAGGACTACATATTTCCATTTTATCAAACTCTATTATCACAAAGCAAATTCACGAAACGATAACCATCAAGAAAAACGGATATAATAATCAAAGTAACACCCAAAAACACGCTAGCAGATAATGATAACGAAATGAACACGGATTCGCTAACCTAAAAAATTGAAGGTAAACAAGATGAATGTAAAGAGCTGAACCCTTTATATTAACGACAGCATAATAAATTTTGATTTCCAGCACACTTTGAACACATATATAGTAATAAAACATCTCAATCCAATTCAAAGAAGCAGGTTTAATTCAATCGCTCTGCTATCTAGGTTCTTATCCAGTTGAAATCACACCAATATATAACTAAAGGAAACGAAGATGAACCTGAAGCGAGCTTTCAATTGACGTTTGAAATAATTAGCATAGGTACAAATGAATCTGGATATGCATATTCCAGCAGCGAGCAAAATATTGAGCAGTGAACAAAAAGCTAACCGGACACGAACACGAACACGACGGAACCTCGGACCTCTAGCTCGCCGGAAACTCGGCAGCGAACAAACTGAAAATGAGCTACTGTGGTTGCTATTCGATTTTTTTTTGTGTCAATGGAGAAGAAGAAGCTTTGGCTTCAAGGAAATGGATGTTGCTCTTTTGGGAGATCGTTGCCGGATTTCGACCGGAGAAGGAGAAGCAGCGATGGAGAAGGTATGGAGAAGAAGCAGCGAAGGGGAGTTGGTTTGGTGTCTTCAGTCTAAGGGGTCTAACGGCTGAGGGTATAGTAGTGTATTTATAGGTAGGGTATTAGGGTAGTGGGCCTAGTTTTGGGTATTGGACTTGGGTTTTTATGGGCTAGGTCCGAATTTTGGGCCTAAAAATGGGTCGTTAGAACACAAATATTATTCTTTCCCCGCAACCGAGAATAAAAACGCGATCTTATTTAATTAATCCTACGTAGGCAAAATAACTGTTAAAATGAGACTGACAATTAAAACAAAAATATTTTTTGGGTATTTTCAAGATTAAAGTAACTACAAGATATTAATGAAACTATTTTTTTTTAGTAATTTTCATTTTTATATAAAGATAAAATATAAAGTACTACTTTTGTATTTTTTAAAGATTAAAATGACTACAAAACATAAATCAGACTATTTTTTTTGTATTTTTGAAATTATATAAAGATAAAAAATAAGGTCCTATTATTTTTATTTTCTTTTTTTTTTTGTATTTTTCAAGATTATATTAAAATAAAAATAGGTTCAAAGGAACATATCTCTCTAAAAATATCTAATACATGATTAAAATAGAGTAATATGCAACCATTTTTGTATTTTTTCATTTTTATGATGAAAATAAAGTAAAGAAGTCAAAAATAGTTGAAATAGTTATATTTGGCCTAAATTAAATATTTACATGCTAAAAATGGGTAAAATTTCGGGGAGGGTCAAAAATCACATGTCAACAGCTGCCCCTCTTTGACTGGAAACGCGAAGAGTTTTCAGACAAAGAATGACTAGACAGGTTTTTGACCCGACCCTTATTTAAGGAGACCAAAAGAAAGAAGAATGTGACCGAGCCCTGGTATCTGAGCTGCCTACATATCCTTGGCTATAAAGGAATCAGGCCACGTGTAGTTCAGAAGTGAATGAGGTGATGGAGTACCGAGGTTGAGAGCCGAGCGAGGTGCCGTTCCGCCAAGGTTCCGGTCCGCGGTCCTGTTATTACATCAAAAATCAAAATAAATGAAAAAGGCTAGATAAGCCTGTCAATTATGAGTTACAAGATTCCTATCTATAAGTCTTCTGAAGCATAATCTTGAGTCTTGACTGGTTCTTCATGCAGACTTTGGATCTGAACCTTGACGCTTGCTAGTTGCAGGTGCGAATTCATTCTTCTTTAGCTTTTCGGACCAGACCCGGACACCCCACCATGCTTGTGACTCCAATCATGTCTTAAGCAATGCACATCTTTCTCTACTTCTACATTCGGATTCACATTTTCCTTCTGTTGTTTCTCCTCTTCTTTTGTTATTTTGGATTGTAACTAACTTCCGCTGATCATCTCGGACTGTTGCTCGCATTCTTTCTGCAAGCTTCTTTTGTTGCTGACTTGAATTGCACTCTGAAGTGTTTTCCCTTTCTCCATGTGATTCTTGACCGCTGAAATTTGGAATATATGCCTCTATTCTCCAGGCGGGCTCCTGACTGCTGACGCTTGAAAAGTATTCACTTGTTCTCCAGGTGGGCTCCTGACTGCAACAAAATAGACCAACAAAGAAAATTTCTGCCCTAATTTGGTGGCTGGGCACGGCATGTTATCAAATATTAAAAATTGAAAGTTAAAATTTGAATTGTACTTCCCTTGTTCTCTAGGTGGGCGCCTGATTACTGAACTTGAAAAGTATTCCCTTGTTCTCCAGGTGGGCTCCTGACTGCAACAAAATAAACAAACAAAGAAAATTTTTTTGCCCCAGTTTGGTTGCTGGGTACAGCATGTTATCAAATATTAAAAATTAAAAGATAAAATTTGAATTATACTTCCCTTGTTTTCCAGGTGGGCGCCTGACTGCTGAAACTTGAAATGTATTCCCTTGTTCTCCAGGTGGGCTCCTGACTGCAACAAAATAAACAGACAAAGAAAATTTTTTGCCCCAGTTTGGTAACTGGATGCAGCATGTTATCAAATATTAATAATTAAAAGCTAAAATTTGAATTGTACTTCCCTTGTTCTCCAAGTGGGCGCCTGACTGCTGAAACTTGAAACGTATTCCCTTGTTCTCCAAGCGGGCGCCTGACTGCTGAAACTGGAAATGTATTCCCTTGTTCTCCAGGTGGGCTCCTGATTGTTGAACTTGAAAAGTATTCCCTTGTTCTGCAGGTGGGCTCCTGAATGAAACAAAATAAACAAACAAGAAAAATTTTCTGCCCCAGTTTGGTGACTGTGTACAGCATGTTATCAAATATAAAAAAAATTAAAAGCTAAAACTTGAATTGCACATCCCTTGTTCTCCAGGTGGGCACCTGACTGCTGAAACTTGAAATGTATTCCCTTATTCTCCAGGTGGGCTCCTGATTGTTGAACTTGAAAAGTATTCCTTTGTTCTCCAGGTGGGCTCCTGACTGCAACAAAATAAACAGACAAAGAAAATTTTCTGCCACAGTTTGGTAACTGGATACAGCATGTTATCAAATATTAAAAATTAAAAGCTAAAATTTGAATTGTACTTCCCTTGTTCTCCAGGTGGGCGCCTGACTGCTGAAACTTGAAATGTATTCCCTTGTTCTCCAGGTGGGCTCCTGATTGCTGAACTTGAAAAGTATTCCCTTGTTCTCCAGGTGGGCTCCTGACTGCAACAAAATAAACAAACAAAGAAAATTTTCTATCGCAGTTTGGTGGCTGGGTACAGTTGTTAGTGTTAATTGAAGCGTGTTACCAGATATCACGAAGAATTTGAAAGATAAATCCCATTATCCAGGAGGGTCCTGATAACTCCTATCAATTACTAACCTAAGTTATATCTTCTAAAGGTATTACTCCCACTACATTTATTATCTAAGAGGTCTTAACTACTCCCCATTATCTAGGAAGGTCCTGACGACTTCTAATTAAATACAGTTTTAACCTAAGGTATATCTTCTGAAGGTACAACTTCCACTATATCTTGTTATCTAAGCGAACCTTGAAACTACGTCCCATTATATAGGAGGGTCCTGAAAACTCCTAATTGAATCCTATCTTAAACATGCAAACTTTGAAACCAACTTATATTCCTTTTGGGGTACATTTATGCTCAATTATGCTACTGATGATTATTTTAAAATTTAAACTAAGTTCCATTTTCCAGGAGGGTCCTGAGAATTTATGGTCAAACCTGTTTTGGTGCTTGCTTTTTCCCTAAGGAGAGTTTCTCCGACACCAACGAAAACTTTCTGCCCCTGTTTCAATCAAAGAAAAATCTTGTCAGCTTAAAATGTGGTGGTTGGTTTGTGGCCTTGATCTTTGAGGGAGATTGCTCCATCTGCTTCCCATGATGACTGATTTCTACTTGAAGACCTTGCTTGTTTACGGACTAACCCCTTTCTTTGTCGCCCTTATCACATAAAACACCATTTTTCCATTCAGACTCCATATCCTCTATTTGCATTGCATGAACTGGCACCTCCCCAACCTTTGTGTCTCACATGAATCCCAAAGCATGTCCATTGCCCCCATTCCGTGTATATGCTGTTCTTTCTTGCCCTAATCACTGGCCTTGGCCTTGAGGTCTGTTGTTCCTTCATTTTGATTTCCATTCGACGACCTTAATCGTTCCTTGACTGACCACTTCCTTTGTCAGAATATACCTCTTCTCCGTTCGAATCCCCATACTTCTATTTGTTGTATTGCT
Organism: Nicotiana glauca; assembly: GCA_026770625.1. NCBI lineage: Eukaryota > Viridiplantae > Streptophyta > Magnoliopsida > Solanales > Solanaceae > Nicotiana > Nicotiana glauca. Next base: position 2,266 of record MU702278.1, on the reverse strand, counting down.
CCTGAATTGAAGTATTTTAATTGTTACCAACTTCGGTGCACATGTTACTCTTTTCTGATCTAAACCACCGTCCTTGCCCTTGAGGTCTATTGTTCCATCTCTAGCCATGATAACTTTGATTTCTTTTTGGAAGATTTGTCATTGGTGTTCCATCCTTTGTCAATCCTATCACGGGGAATTCTTTTGATCTGTTTACCCTCGCCTTTCATTTGCTGTGTTGTTCGTATATCGAGCCTTTGTATTTCCCAAGGATCCCCAAAGCATATTGACTGCTGGAAACCCAATTATGTCTGATGTTATTTCCTGACTTATGACAATTTGATGTGATGGCCAAATCCCATTTTGTGCAAATGGAAAGCTTGGTGGAAAATTTTGAAGTCATTTCTCACTTGTTATGACCAGAAAGACTCAAGAAGAGGGAGAAAAAACAAGGTGGGAAGAATAGAATGGAGGAAAATGGAAAGAGACGATTCCTAACAAGAAACGTACAGAGTAGCGACCCATTGGATGTGGATACCGACTCTAGCGACCTTGATATGCACATGCAGCCTACTCTGTTTAACAAATCTGATGTTCAGCTCTTGTTGCTATTTTCCGCCGTGAAACTGATCTTCAATGCTCCATTTGCCCAATCTGATCCATCATCCTTAGTCGACTTGTGGTGCCCATAGGGTTTTCACCATCAAGCCTCTCTCATTTTGATGAATTTTGTTTTTTCAACTCACTGTTGCCTTACGGTGCCCGTGAAGGTTTTCACCAATAAGACTCGCTCATTTTGATTTCTCTCATCTTGAGGTACCCGTGGTGGTTCTCATCATCATGACTCTCTAATTCTTCATTTTCCTTTGTTTGGACTGGAGTGTTGCCCCTGATGTGATTCACCTTTGCGCGCTTGAGTTGGCATCTCTCGAAGACTGGTCGGAAGGTCTTTCCTTGGACCGTAATGCGGGCTTTTGGATGGGATTTAGAAAGGAGGGTATAAAGGCTCAAAATAATTCAACGTGGGTTCAAAACTACAACTTTTGGAATCATATTTCTTGCAACAACCATAACTTCTGCCCCAGCTTCATTCTTGGGAATTTTTTGGATTTTTCTTTTGTTGTGACTGAACCTCAGAGAGGCTGCCTACGTACCCTTTCGGGATCAATTCAAACGTAGTTCAGGCGACTACATTTGTTGTTGCGATATTTCCTTCTTCCACTTTTCTTTTTCTTTCTTTTCCTTTTCTTCTTTTCTTTATTTTTCTTTTATTTTATCTTCTTTTCTCTTTTTTTTTCTTTCTCTTTCTCTTCTTTTCTTTTTTTTTTCTTTCTCTTTCTCTTCTTTTCTTTTTTTTCTTCTTCTTTTCTTTTGGACTATTTTTTTTTCTTGTTTCTCCGCTAGTTTTTCCCGCTCGGGCTTCCGAGTTTTGTTATTAATTCCGAAAGAAGGGTACGAAAGAGAATAAATGAGACTCAAAATAGGTAGCAACGGATAAAGAGTTTGGATAGCAGAATAAAATGCCTTCGTCATTCCAATCTTCAAAACCTACCAAGTACAAACTACATAGTTAAACAATCTGAGGAAAACACACAACATCTTTTGATTGCACCAGAATTATTAACCATATTCACATGTTTACCTTCTACATTTGTCAACTACCCAACACCATTGGACAACAACCTTAGTACCACGAACAACCCTTGTAGACTTAGGGGCAAACTTGCTTTTGATTTCAAACCGACGTGGCATGATGCATTTCAACAGTATTTCTTTATGTTCTATTTGCTCCCAGTTTCACTTGATTCGAGCTTCAACGTGTTCCAATATGTTCTGATTTCCCTCAAGTGCCCTTACATCTTCAACATTGTTTCATTGTTCCATTACTAAACTGATTTTTCAAAACAGGCTGAGAATTATGCGTGCATGTTGTGTCACTAGAACCAGCATGAAAAGAATCGCAAAAGGAGAAGGAAAAAATGACTAAAAATGGCGGGAAACAGAGAATTGCATTAGACTGACAGTGAAAGAGTTTAAACAACAAAACAAGCAAACAGACTAGTTACAACCCTTGAACAGACCTAGACAACACTAGACACGCTATTATGACTAGACAAAGCAAAGTGAAAAGATAGAAGGGTTTGACTCACAAGACAATATCCGAATTACAACCCTGAAATAATTCGGACAACAAAAATTACACCAAAATAATCCACCAAAACTCCGAGAGATGGAGCGTCTTCCCAATTACCAAGCAGGGCATCTTAGCCACTGAATTTCACACCAA